>OY856413.1:393074878-393377378 GCA_963693085.1 Alisma plantago-aquatica
TTTACCAGTGTATGTTATCTTCTCTGTCCTCATACCTCGTAGCAATGTTCCAACTCACATCATCTTTTATCCTTAGTGTATGGCATGCGTACTGTCCTATCTCTCACTCCCATAACAAGAGGAAATAAGCATTTGGTGGTCGTCCAAATACAAAGTTCTTCCTGTTCTACGAGTAGAGATGGTACATCCCACCTTGCCAATACACCTTTACATCTAAGTTGCAACATGCCACATATGTCTCTACATCACAGACATCATGATATCAAAGTTACTTCCATGGAAAACTGATCTGGAACCTACTTGGGTCACCACACAATCCTTGGTCATCTCCTCTAGGTCTATAGGGTGTCGACACTTTTGGGGTCATCCCTCTTCCCTCATGCATCCAGAGAGTGCCCTACTCATCTTCCCTTTGGGGTCCCATGAGTTCATGAAGGTGATCAATCTCCTAACCCATGGCCCTCAAACAATGATAGTTGTTACCTCCTGACCCTATGGTCATGTGCAACTAGGGAATTAGGCAACTCCTACTTCCATCGGTCTTATCCCTACCTGACCCCATGATATACTTAGGATTCTCTTATAGTACATGTTCAACTTGGAACCTTTCCCTCATCATCTCTCTTTCTGCATTCAAGGGTTGACTTTCATCCTTTCATAGGGGTCATGGTGACCTGCCTACCTTGGTCAGGCCCCATACCGGTTACCCCCATGGTAACACATCCTCATGCACTTAGAGATGGATATCTATGGGTCTACAGGTTCATTCTCATACCATGTACTTTTCACTTAGCTTCTCAAGATCCTATGAGACCTCTTTTAAGTTTCCTCAAAACACACAAAACTGGTATACCCCTTACCAAAGGGTCCCTCTCCCAGGATGGGAGGAAACTACATCCAAAAGTCACAAACGTCCTTATGTCTAGGGTTTACATCCATATGAGCATGCTTGACCCTAGCAAGCCATTAAGGCACAAGCGGACCACCTGCAAAACCATGCTAGGTCACACTTATTCCCGTCCTCAACATTGGGTCAAGATTATACCTTCCCATGTCATCAACTTAGTTGTAAGGGGTTCATCATGCCTTCGACTTAAGCAGTTTCCCTTTTTCCTCTATACAAGAGGATTACCATGCTTGAAACTATAGCAACTTAATTCTCAGCATGAGCATTAGGTACACCACTTCCCCTCTTAGGCCTAGGTTCACTTTTGGGTGTCCAACTGCATGCTCGATCTCTTAACCATGAATCAAGCATGTATAAGGCATGACATGCACTCCCTGTCATCCTTCTACTCGAGCAACACATCAGGGTCGAGTCCTCCTCAAGGACAACCAACAAGGCATAAGGCCCCACAACCTGTCACTAAACCTCTCCAGGGTATACAAAACTTTTTCTTCCTTTCTCAGATGGTAAACACGTATACCATAGGCACATAGGTGCCAAAAGCCTCATCCTCTCTCTAGGGTTTGGTTCCTCTAAAGGAAACAAAGATATCATCAGTCTCCAGGGATAATGCATGAGGAAACCACTATCATCTACTTAGGTCGCATCATCCTCGACTCCCCATTATTCCTCATATATTGGGGTTTTAGGCTTCCAAACTTCTCATTTTGGGTCCTGCTCTCTCTCTCTCTCTAGAGCCAACCCTACAAACAACCTTACTACAAGGGGTTCTCTCTCTAAGAGGGATCAAGCTCACAAGAATACCCCTACATGGTGAAGCTTATAATGTTTGCTCAAGGTCATCCATAGCTCTCATAAGCTATCCGTCAAACTCTCCCGGCCAGGGTTTCAACCTATTGCTCGCACTAATGATACATTCTGGGTGCCTATTATGCCCATATAAGCTCATGGGGTTTCCATAGGTTCTTCTCTAACCTCATCAATGAAGGAGCTATCCTTCACTCTAACATGCACGACCCTTCCCAGGGTTGGGTCGTCGGAGGTACTAGGTCATCCAACCTCTCATGGCTCATAGTCATCCAAGGCATGTCCATCCAAACACCTGGTCTAACTCATCATGCCATCTCTCTCTCTAACCTTTACTTAGGGTTAGGGTTAACATCATCCTCAGAGGATGTGCCAGGACTCTACTTGTAATGGAGATCTCTATCTCCAAGACTAACTCTCTCTACTTATCCTCCTAACAAGAAGGTCTAGCCTCTGGTCTCTTCTGAGGGCATGACAACTTATGTCATACGACCTAAGCATGTATCTATCCTTTAATTTGTGCTTAATCTATTAAGCTTATGTCCATGACATCTTACATGCCTTTCATTAATTTGATGGAGGATTCCTTAGACCTTATTAACCTTACCCATACCTCAAGAGGGTGAGGAGAAGAGAGAAAACCCTAATCCTTAAGGTCCTTAACAGAATTTGTGATGAGAAGGGATGAATAAGATGAGAAAATCCTAAAGGTATCTTATTTTGATTCATACCCTAAGACTTTGGCCAGGCAATCACACGGATCTGGGATTCCTTGTATTCCGACTAGCGGTGCGGAGGAAAATATTGCCAGCCCCCAATCGTGATCCTTTTCTAGACACCTTCATCTTTTGTATAATCCTCTAATAACTCCCTTAGGTTCTATGAAGTTTGTAAAATTTAATAATTATTAATGGTTAAGTGAGGAACCTAGGCTCTGATACCAAATGTTATGACCCCACCTTCCGATAAACCCCAACTAAGGGAGACCGAGAGGTCGAAGCCGCACCCATAACTTCCGGATCAAAGATTCGGCAATTAACCAAGAACAATTATTAAATTTTAACAGACTAAACTGGAAACCTGTAAGAAAAATAATCTTTTGCATACCTTTTTGAAAACTTGGATCTCTAACTTCTATCCACTTATGGATTCTACTCTAACTAATCCTCCTTGTATTTTAATTCATGTATTTCATAATATGACGATTTACTATTTGTCCTTTTGGCTTTGTACCTAAAACGTCGACAAACAAAAAGTCAGTCAGCCGAAGCTGGTATGTGGGGGAAACAATAATCGTGCAACTATGATAACAATGTATTGCAGCCAATTACCATTTAACAAACAATGTTATGTTTTAAATATAACTACGCGATCCATGCATTCCCTATCCTCTGTGTTGTGGATACTACTTTCCTTATAGTAGCTCCCCATTAAACCCCTCATGGTCCCACCTATAGGTGAACCAGTTTCTAGGGTTGAGTCACATGGCACTACCCGTAAGTAGCCCACTCCTTAACTCATGGCATGTTAAAGGGTCTCATGGCACTACACTTGGTAGCCCAGTTTCTAACCCATGATAACCTAGACCTTACTCTAGGTTACCCCTTTTTAGCCTTTATAAGCCACAGAGGTGGATTCAGATCTAAGCCAGTTATATATATATATATATATATATATATATATATATATATATATATATATATATTCATAATGATAATCGTAGTCACTTTATAGTTGCATGAAATAAAAGGCATCCAACAGTTATTTTCAAGCAACCGATAAAATCATTCGGAAATCGCCGTGAAACTAAAGCGATTATTCATAAGTTAAACTAAAGCGATCATTATACGCATTTATCATCAATTCAAAGTTCATTATGTTCTAATTAACATATGAACTCGATTTGCCATTAATTCTACCTTTTATTCATGAGAAAACCCTAATTACTACATTTAGGGTTTTTATCCATAATTAGGAACTTTAATGCTCGAAATAGATTAGAACCATCATATAAAAACATATTTTCAAATTAAATATGATCTTATCCTCTTTGGCCCTAAATTAGGGTTTCTAAGTACTTAATCATTCTCATATGGGGTAAAAACCCTAAATCATGCAATTTTACATCTAGATCAGGTTTGAATCTAACATTATCATTCAACATGTTATTAATACTTCAATCAACCCATTAAGCATTCTAGATTCAACCTTTAATCACAAAAAGGGTTTTTAACTTAACTTTAATGCACTTCTCATGAACTTATTATACTATTTCAATTAGGAACGGAATCAATATTTAAAAGTATTTTTATTGAATTCCTCTCGTTCTCTTGATCAAAATTCATATATTACTCATATTTATCCGAGCTATGGTTTATTAGATATGAATTTTGCAAAGTTTACTTACTCTGGCCAATCGGAGGGCGCCACGTGGTTGTTTCCATGCAACATTGTAGGCCGCTTTTGGGAGACATAATCAAGTTACTAAACTACCCTTGGCGCGCCTCTGCCTTTCTTTGTACTTCGGAGGGCGAAACGGTCCACTGACCGATCCCTCATCTTCAACCTCGCACAGAGGCTGCTGCCGCCGCGTACATGGCTAAGTGCGCCTCTCCTTCCCAACTCTAGACCTGAAGGCCTCGGCAACACCTTCCTTTACCTCTGTTGGACCTCCCCGCTCCTCTAGGCATCCTCAGCTTGCGGCCATGGCGACCGGTTTGGCTTGAGCGAGCCTGCAAAGTGTGACTGTCCAAGCAGCCGTGCTGCTGTTGTGTCGTGTAGTGCAGGGCATGGCGATGCTATCTTGACCTCGTTCTGTCTTCGTGGTATCTCCATCTCCCATCGCAACCTCACCTGGGCTCCCCGCTACCCCAGGGTTATGTAGCTCCCTTCCGCTAGGGTTTTGAATGGAAACAATGAAGAAGGAGGTGGGGGAGAGAGAGGGTGACATGGGATCTCTCTGGACTCGATCATGGGCTCTACCCCATTAATAGGGGAGGGTAAAGAAGCCCTAGGTCATCTATCCACAAATCCACAAGCAACTTTCCAAGCAGGAAATCAATTCCTCTAATAAGAAGTAATATTCTCTCTCTTCTTAATCCTTTGGATTTTCTCTATTATTTGAATATTAGGAATTCAAAATTCCTCTTACTTAATCTCTTTTATACTTGCCTTCTAACCCATAGGCACGAAATTCTATTTCCTTTAATAGAAATTATTTTCTTTTTAACAATACCTCATAATTCATTAATAATGTATTACATTATCCTTTTATTTTGCAAATTTGGTATTTTCTCTTTCTTTCCTCTTTATTTGGTCTCCTTGGACCCCAAGAAACACTATTATTTCGAAATTCTTTTCCAAGGATATTTATTATCCTTCTAGATGCATCTATATGCATTATTCTTCATTATTCCTAATTATCTTGTTTATTTCTTATTAAAATAGTTCTTTTTGAGGATTTATCTTTATTTCTCATTTATTTTCCTCATTGGTATTCATTTTATCATTAGGAATCCTTGGGATACGAAAATCCACAAAGGATCACTCAATTATACCTTTTCCACTTATTTCCAACATTTTAACATTATTTTCAATTTCTTTCTTACTAAAGAAATACTTAATTAATCTTTTCTTTTCTTATTGCTTTCTTTTTGCAACTTTGGACTCATTGGAACCCAAGGAACCCAAGAGGCACGAAATCCATCCTTGGATTACATCTCTTTGCCTTCTAGAGGTTTCTACCTCTTCCTTCTAGAGGTTTCTACCTCTTCCTTTTTCTCAAATATTCAATTATTCATTTACTAATTGAATTTTCTTGTTATTTGGGCCAAATAGATAATAAAGCCCACAACACAATCATCAAGGATATTGTAAACGAAATCCATTTATTTGAACCAAATTATATCATTATTTGTTCAAATATCTTTAATATGAGAAATTACATTTCTCACCAAAAGAATCCAAAATTGGGGTTGTAACAAATCTCGTTCCTAATAAAAACATAATCAAACTAGGGACACTACTAGAATTTGCATTCAACCAGTTGGGACTAGTTGGCATGTCCAATCGACCAGTTTTCCAATCCAGGTATGTCTTCAATTGACCAATTTGATTCCAAATAGAACATGCAACATAATATTTGTTGCTTCCCGACGTCAACCTAGTCAATTGAATAGGTTATCCAGTCAACCTAACTGTCAATTTCCCAAATTGGTGATCTATCAATCATTTGACAATCAACCAATTGATTTTTAGAACTATCTAGTTGGGTAACTGACTTTACTAGTTGGACAATTGTAAAGAAAATTGACATATACATGATTTAGAAGCATTCTAACCATGTGTTTGACTGAGAACTTCAATTCCCTTATGCATTTGTATATGTGTGACCCTGTAGGTTCCACATTACATTGGTAGTGATGTTTAAAACATCATAAGTAAAGTTTGGAATCTAGTAACACATAATTCCTACCCAAGTAATTAGAATAAGTTGGTAACCTCTTTAACTTGTAACGTGACCAATGTTACAAAGACCATATAATTCCTTTTTCACAGATATCCAAATTGAAACCAATGTATGAAGTTGTCATCATCTTAACATTCAATTTGTGTTTCTTGAACAAGAGCAAACTATTGAGATTGTATGATCTCAATATGATATATGGACTCACATGAGCATGTCCATGTGTTCCATAGACTCTCTTATCAAGTGGCCATGATATCACTCTAATGAAGGGACAAATTCCATCTACAACACTGAAAATAATTCACAAGTATCATATTGCACCAAATAACTACATGTATGGAAACCCTTATTTAGACTCACATTGGGTAGTGTTGAAGTACAAATAATGACATGTGATCGTTGTAGTGACTTCAAGTCTAAGGAACACAATCACCACTATCACATTGAGATATGACTCTAATTTCCATGACATGTCTTCCATGTATCATTCTTATAGTGGGTATGTCCAATACAACTTGTTCTCTAAAAGTAGCCATATGTTGGAATTTATATCCAATATTATAAATAAAAAGACACTACCATCGTTCAACATACATACTAGTCTTTTGTATTATTGTTATCCTATAATAATCACAATAATATTTGACTAGGGATAGAAAAAGGAAGAATACTCTTGTGTATGTGTATGCTATCATGTTCAGGTCATCAATCTAGATCATATGCCATTGAGTCAAAAACTCTTAGGACATTATTCAATGCTTTCATTATCTCAATATTGAAACAAACATATAAATGGAACTACTTTTTATAAATAATCAGATCATATACAATGCATCTCTATTAGAATCATAACATTATGGCTATCTAGACATACAACCAACAGTTTGCCACTTGCACTAGAGCCCATCGCTCATTAATCTAATTCCAAGTGGTATAACATGATCATCATGTTTTTGCTTTAAAAGTGTTGTTGCCAAGGGATCCAAAACATTGATTTTTAGTTGGTACTCTACAAATATTTACATCTCCTCATTGTACAATATCTCATATTAAGATATTGTCATAGTATATTTTTGGAATGTTAATGTTATATGGGTTCCTTAGCTTTTGAAATGGCTCTGTTGTTGTAACCGTAAATCTATACTACGTCCTTAATAGCTAGAATCACCCAAAGTTTGCTAATGAATTTCTTAATTTATATAGCTTCCTTTATTGCATTAGATTAGAAACTATACTTGACTTCATTGAGGAATCAACAAATATATCTTGCTTGGAACTCTTTCAGACTATAGTTATTCCATTTAGGCAAAATACAAATCTTGATTATGATCAATAAGCAACCTTGTTGGTTTGGAATCTTTCATTACTAAAACCCCTTTCTAACTAACTCTTATTCACCTCCACATATTAAGAAATGATCCTTTATTCTTCTCACATACTTTAAGATATTCTTCACGACAATCTAGTGACATTCACCCAGATCTGAATGGTACCCGCTCATCATGGTCAAATCATATGAGACATATTAGCATGTACTAACACTAACTACATGATAAATCCAATTCCATATGCATATCGAATTTTATCCATGTGTGCCATCTCTTCAAAAGAGTTGGGAATCGATATTTAAAGAGACTTATTTCATGATATAGGTAAGTTTCTTCTATTAGAATCAAGCATGTTGAACCTCTTCAACACCTTGTCGATATATGTACTCTGGTTTTGGCCAAAAATCCTCCTTAAATATATCTATATATATTGATTCCTAGAATATAGTATACTTTTTCTAAGTCCTACATGGAGAAGGTACTATCCAACCAAATCTTAACCAATTGTAGAGTACGTATGTCATTTCCAATCAATAATATATCATCCACATATAATATGAGATATACAATTATGATCCCGCATACCTTTTTTTAAAGACGAGGTTCATATTTATTTTTGATAAATCCAAACTCTTTGAATGCCTTATAAAAATGAAAATTCTATTTTCTAAATGCTTGCTTTATTTCATAGATCGACCTTTATAACTTAAAAACTTTATTGGCTTCATTTAGAGTGATAAAACCTTCAGGATGTGTCATGTACACATCCTCCAAAAGATTCCCATTAAGGAAAGTCATGTTGATGTCTATTTCCTAAATCTCATACTCATGATAAGATGAAATGACAAGCATTATCCTAGTTAACTTCACCATAAAAATTGGTGAAAATGTTTAATCATAGTTAACACCTTGAACTTTTTGATACCTTTTGCAACCAATTGTCCTTTATTTGTTTTTGCATTACCATACATGTTATTATAAGACCCATGGAACCCTATGTGTTTTACCCCTTTAGGTTCATCCACCAAAGTATTATATTGTTGGTGTTCATGGAATCTGTTCAATATCTCATAGCCAATACATCTACTAGAATATGGTCTCTCAATAGTCTCATTGTAGATTTTTGGCTCATCACCATTCATGACCAATAAATCATTTGATTGCGTCATGGGAAATCCAAATCTCTCCAGCTCCATATGCATCCTACTAGACCTTTCAAGTATCAGTGTTGCATGAAAATTTAAGATTTCACAATGCATTGTGATTCTCTTTGATCCTCATCTACCCCCATAGTTTCAATCTTATATTGTTGGCCTTGAACTTCTTTAATATATATTTCCCTCCCACTGACTCTTTTGTAAATTATTTTCTTTTTAAGAAAGACAACAATTCTGGCAACAAACACTTGTTATCATATGGAATATCAAAATAGTAACCCTTAGTTTCCTTGGGTCTGAGATTTTTGTAGAACTATTTCTTGACATAAGCTTCGCATGCCCAAATAATTATAAAAGACATATTGGTATGTTTCCCACTCCATATATCATATGGCAAACTTTGAACTGAATTATAAGGTACATAGTAAAGTGTAAACATGGTAGTTTCAAGAGCATATACCCATAAGGAAGTCAGAAGATTGGTTAGACTCCTTATTCATCATAGCATGTCCATCAAGATGTGATTCCTTCTTTATAATACACCATCATGCAGTGGTGTTCTATGTGGAGTCAATTGTGATAAAATACAAGGGCCTCTCAAAAGGGCCTCAAACTTTTGTATTAGATAAATTGTCCACTATGATCATATTGTAGTGCTTTAATATTATTACCAAGTTGGTTCTATACTTCATTCATGAAGTCCTTGAACTTCTCAATATATTATGATTTGTATTTCATAAGATACACATTCCCATGTCTACTATAGTCATCAATAAATTTGACAAAGTACTTTTATCCACCTCTAGCACTTATATTAAAAGGTTTACACACATAAGTGTGTATGAGTCCTAATAAGTCATTTTCCCTCTTACTATTACCAATGAAGGATGTTTTTTCATATTTCCCAATAAACAAGATCCATATGATTCTATTGATTCAAAATCAAAAGAGTCCAGACAACCATCTTTATGGAGTCTAGACAAAGTGTTTCTCAATTTTTGGGACCCATACAACAGTGCCAAAGATAAGATTTGGTTGATTCATTGAGTTATAACTCATTGTGTTTATGTTATATACACTTGTTTCAAGATCCTATAAATAAAGATGATAAGACATTGGGGCATTGCCATAGAGTATCTCATCTCTTCAAAATAGAAATTCAACCATTATTTATTAAAATTTGAAAACTTCCTTGTCTAAAAAAGATACAAAAATAATGTTTCTTTTTATGGTAAGTACACAATAGAAGCTATCTAACTCTAGTGCAAGTCCACTGGGATAAGATATACTATAGGTGCCTATAATTGTGGCAGATCCTCTTGGTCTATTGTCTACTCGTAGATCCACCTTTCCCTTTACTATGAGTTTACTTCTTTTTAGGCCATGCATATTAGATCATATGTGAGATCTACATCTAGTATCTAATACTCAAGATGAATAAGTAGATAAGTTTATATCTATAACATATATACATGAACTAGATATCTCTATCTCCTCCTTCTTCTTTAGTTCCTTAAGGATAAGAGGGCAGTTTATTTTTTAGTGTCTAGTGTGGTGACATTGATTATGATTTCTGTCCTTGCCTACTCCTCCTTTATCTTTAAATGTAGAATACTTAGAATTCTTGCTAACTTTCGAACTCTTCTTAGCTTTTCTGTTTGACATTCCTTTATTAACCATCAACACAGACTTTTCCTTGTCTTTTTTCAACCAAGTCCTAGAAAATCTCAAAATACCCAACAACTTTGACATTGTTCATACAAAATTGTTCATGTTGTGGTTCATGACAAGTTGAGTGTAAAATTTTGGCAATGGGTGAAAGATTACATCAACGCCAACTTGTATACTATGGGGAATCTCAATCTCTCTAGAAATCCACATACCCAATCAACTTGAGTACATGGAATCCAAATGGATCATCTTTAGTCATGTTGTACTTAAATAGGTCATTGCAGACATCATGCCTCTCCTTCCTTGCTTGTTCATGGAACATCTTCGTTATATGTGTGATATATCTAGAACTACCATGTTCTCATGTTGCTTCTGAAGCTCATGATTCATGGAGAATAATAAGAGGCACGTAATCTTATTAGTATCATCAATATTCTTATGATGATATTTCATTTCTACTCTAGGTGCATCTAGAGTTGATTCTTCTAGTTTAGATGTCTCCAGGTAACAGAGCTTATGCTCATGAGAGAGTAATTTCAATATCCTACACCAGTCATGGAATTTATTCTCATTCCAAATTTCTTTATCAATGACTAATCACAACGATAAATCAGTATGTATAGTTTCCATTAGATCTACAAAGAAATTATTTGCATGAGTCAACTATTTGATTTGCATATTAATTTGATATATAACACTAGTTTGGACTTTAGTTAACAACACTCCCACTATTTGATCAAATTTATATCCCTCACTGTTAATTAGGAAGAGTACAATGAGCAATATTCTAGTGATCAAAGATTTGTAATATGTTATGAGTCAACTTTGTTCAGCCACTCATAACTTGACTATTTAGGTAGGTAACAATCACCAATTGCATCCAATGAAACTCTTGCTTACATGGTTGTACAACTCTTTGTCATAAATATATCTTATCACATTTTTGTACCTCTAGTTTTTTAACATTATTAAGATCACCTAGTCAAGTCCAATGTAAAGGCCAATACAATAAGCTATACAAAATGCTTTAGTAGAACCATGTAATTACAATCACATGTCTCCAAGATAGACAATGTACCACACTAAGTGTACCCATCTATATTTGATTTAGGTTTTCATGTGTATTTCACAATGGAAGGTGTCTGTCACTTTGACATTATATTGATCAATTTCATATAATAATCATATGTATCCAATCACCATTACATATAATATAGTGTATGTGTTATATACTACAACAATCACCAGTACCACAAGAAAGAAAAAGGATATGGAAACTAATACAACATTTTGAGCCAACAAGAATTATAAGAAAACAACCAAGAGATTCACATCTAAGGTAACCCTAAATATACCTTAATAAGATTTTCCAATTGCCTAATTGGATTCCTTATTTGCGTAGTTCTTTAGTTGTTGATGGAGTCATGACTTTGTATTCATAACAAACCCTCCAAGGACTTTCCTTGTTCGTGTCAGGTTTTGATTGTCTCCTCTTCTCCACCATAGTCCATCAGTGTTATCAATATATAATACTATTATATCTATGAGAATTAACTTTTACATAGAGAATGTAGAGCGAGAGGAATGGCAAGCAAGCCATATATATGTTACATATATTCACCACAATCAAAATCATGGATTGCATGCTTTAGATCACAAGCTTCACCATGAAAACCTAGTTGTCATATCCATATCCACCAAACAAAATGATCTCAAAGGTTATGTACTACAGATATATCATATCATGTGGATAGTTGGTGACTAACATGGATACACGTTGCACAATATTTTTCCAACAAATCATTTTTGGTTCAAAACCCAAACTACATTAAAAGTATATGGAATTAACTCTGATGCCACTGGAGGGTCTTTTGGAAATGAGCATAACAAAAAATTCCCAACTAAACTTTCATCCAACAGGTCCTTCATAGACATAAATGTCGATATATTAAAGACATAGAAGGGATATCAAATATACCTTAGTTCATAGTAGATTTTCAACAACTAGACAAAGAACTTGCACTTCTAGATCCACATCTGAAGTAATTGTTGTTGTTTCAATCTTTTCATCACTACAAAACCTTGTCTTCTCTTTGGATAAGTTGCTTGTCTTGAAGCCTCCGCCCAAGGGCCGTTGCTTCTATGTCATCCATGCAGATGTGGGAATTCCGGTTGTACTACCTTATTTTCCAAGAAGAAGCATAACTCAGATACATTGACATGCTAGCATTTCTTCCTCTCCACCTCCTCCTATTGTGAGTTGTCCTTGGGGTGAATATTTCTCTCTCTAAGAGGAAGAGATCTTAGATAACTTATCTCACAATGCCTATCTCAAGTGTGTCTCATCCCCTTAGATGTCCACCCCTATATATATTAGAGTCATGGGCTTGGATTTTCCAAAAATCCAATCTTGTTCCTAGTCACAATTCAAAACGAAGTCAAATGAGAATACTGACAAATTCCCAAAAGCACTCAATTGTTTGGGATTAGTTGGGTCACCCAATTGAGTGGTTGGCATGTTTCATAGATCAATTTTCCAATCCATGTCTGATTTCAATTGACCAATTTAATTCCAAATTAAACAAGCCACTTATTCCTTATTGTTTCACTACAGCAAAAATGCCCATTACTGGAATTTATTCTAGTGGCTTTTTAAAAAAAAGGCCACTATCTATCCAATTTATAGGCATTTTTAAATAAAATGCCTCTAAACCACCTATTATAGAGTTTCCGAAAAGGGCTAAATAATATAGGCATTTATAGATCTAATTAGTGGCAATCTGAAATTGCAAAATTAAAAGTGGATCAATAGCTAATTACAAATAATTCAAGGTGTGGCAGAATGGGCAATGGGAGCCAAAAAGACCTGAAGCGGCGTAGAGGTGTGCGGTCGAATGGGCGATGGGAGCCTAGGGCTTCCCAGCCCGCGCCCATGCGGCGGCAGCATCTAGCAGGATCTTTCTATCCGGTGTGTAGCATCACGGACCAAGTTGGGGTTGACTAACATCCTGAAGTAGTCTTGTCTTTCTCCTCACGGCAGAACAAGTGGTGCGACGTCCCCGTTTGTGGATTTGAGGTTGGTGACGGGATACATGGACCGAACTCCCTCGAGAATGGAGTCCATCACTGCCTTTAGGTCTCGACTATGAGTGGCTCAGGAAGCGTGGGGTGCTCTCATCACATCGCCAGCTACTGTCTGTAGGTGGTCTTGTTGTTCAGACCTCAATGGATCTACAGAGGCAAGTCAGGAAGCTTTGGTTGGGCACGAAGAAAACTTCCCCATGTCGGGTAGTGTTGTTCGTGGTAGTAACAGCGACGGTACTGCTAGCAAGGGGGTCTTCCCAGGAAATGTGAATGATGCTTTTGGGGATGGCGGGTCAGGGGAGAATTATCAGAAGTCAGTCGAAGGGATTGCTGGTGGGATTGGTATGTGTGTTGCGGATGTTGGTGTTATTGGGGATGAGGTTGGCAATGTCCTAGATGGGGAGAGGGTTGGTGAGGGTGATCTTAATCTTTCTGATGGGGTGAGCTTGGCCACAAATAAGGAGTGGTTGTTGGGTGCAGATGATGCTCACCAGGTGTTCGAAGGTATGTGTGGTTGTCTTGTTCTCGGTACATTTCCTTTTCAGGATGTGTGTGGGGTTTCAGGTTGTGTTCTTGATGCTAGTGGAACAACCTGCCCCGTCATGTTGACTAGGGATGAGTTGTCAGTGGATGTGGGGGAGTTTTTCATGGTTGGCAACTTGTGTGTTCCCTTTGGTTCGACAGTTCTGGAGGTGGATGGGTGTGTCAAGAAAGGCAGCAAGGATGTTGCTTCCTTGACAGCTGGTAAGTCTGTCCTTTCTGGCTTGAGTCCTTGTATCAACAGGGGTTCGTACTTTTTATTTATGTGGCAAGGGGCATTGACAGCAGCAGTGTCATTCTTTGGTTGTCTGCTTTTAGTGTCGATCTCCTGGTCATCGTTTGAGGGACTGTCTGGGAATTCCTATGGGTGGAAGGCATCCTCCCTTTCTTAGGGATATATGCCTTCACTGTTTGGAGCATGCACACCGGAGACATCATTGCGCTTCACCTACAATTTTCTTTCAATGCAAATCCTCGGGCCACATGGTGCAGACATGTCCGATGGGTTTCTACAATTTGGAACTGATGGTGGTTTGTTGCAGGCAATCACATCCTTAACCTCAGATCGGGATGTTGGTGTGGAGCCTAAAGATAAGGCTGATCAAGTTGCAAGGTGGATACATGATGATGTCGTGTGCATACAGACATCTGTGTCATCGACGTTTTGGTGATTTTCTAGATTATCAGTTTAGAGGTGGTTCCCCACCGGCTCACAAGCCTAGGTCCTCTCTCTGTTGTTGTTGCTCTATTTGAGGTGGTTTGCCTCCTTTCCGTCCATCTCTTTGGGTGCCCCCTACCTATTTGTTCTTGTGTCCGAGTGAGTTTTTTGGTTGTTAGTTTTGTTTAGTGGGTTTTGTTTAGTCTGTTAGGTAGTGGTGTCAGGTTTTATTTAGACTGTTAGGTAGTGTGGTGTCTAGGTTATTGATTTCTATTGTAGGTTATTCAAACAATTTTGATGAGGCCTTGCTTGAATTCTGTTGTAGGTTGTTCAAACAATTGCTCTTGATCTTCTTGGTCCAACTCGACTACCTGATGTGTGCAAGTTAGTTTGAAGCTACAATTTGTTAATTGCTTAAGATTTATCTCAATTTATAGATATTTTTAGACTCCCTAAAGTTGCATATCATAGTCTTAGTATGACATTATAGTCTCTTTGTCCTCCTACTCCCTCCCCATAGTTGGGTGTTGCACTAGCAGACCCAAACACTGCTCCCTTTGTGCAGCAGTAGGTTTGTAAGAGCGCCTTCACATGCTCTTTCAATCCACTCTTCAACCAACCCTTCAATCCTCACTTAATTGAGAAGCTTTACATGTTGTGATGTCATGATCGTACCTTGGAGATAAAGCTTTGGGTATTCTCTAGCTGCTAAAAGTGTTCAACCATTCGTTAAAGTAGATCTTACTCATCTGTAGAGTATTAGAATCTAGACTAGCATTTCAATTTAGATCTAACTGTGAAGCTTCCCAAATGCGATCCAAAATGGAACTCCATTTACATCAAGATAAGTATTGTTATTCACATACAATCTACATTGATCTCATTTTGTTTTAGGTGTATTACATTACGGAATTTGAATTGGAATTCTCAGACTCCACACATTTTAAATATGAAGTTTGATAATCGATGAAGGTATACCTTATTTTATCAAGTGTTGTTGAGTTTTGTAAGCAGTCTTCATTTTTTGCAGGTGTTAAGACATTCAAACCTATATTGGCCTCTTCATATTCTCAAGTGAAGGATCTTCAGATTCTCAAGCAAAGAATCTATATTTCACCAAATGGATGACCTTTTAGGCTCTACTTTTAGATGTGTGAGGGTGAGTAATCTTACATTATGGTTAATCTATAACTAAAATTGTCTGTTTGTCCTGGTTGATTTTGATACTGCCTACTCATATCAACTTATGCATGTGTTAGCATCCATGACCTCTTCTACTTGTCTATCAAGGATCTGAAGATGACCTTGGATGGATCTTGGCGAGTTAAGAATAGGCCAATGTTCTCATCCATGAGGAAACCAGGGGATGATGATGTCAAGCATAGTGTCATATATGTTATAATATGGGCTTGGTTATATCATCTTTCTTGATATCTATGGAATACAACCATGCTTGAAATGATTTGATCCTTTCTGGGTAACTCATCATGTTCTGATCAACCAACTTGACTCTGTCCTAGGCTGGAGTTCACTCACATTCAAGTTCCTATCCCATCTGAATATAAATTTTGATACTATTAGTCTTGATAGAGATGAACACAATTCTCACACAATCGACACATGCCTCTCATGTTCTGGGGGAGTCATTATTTTTTGGAAAGATAATGTTCGCAATATTTTAAAATTTTATGAGGATAAAGTTATTCATGCTAAAGTGAACATCAATGATTTCTCCTTCTATGTCTCAGCCATTTATGGTTGGAACTCTGATGCAGTCATAGTGAATTTATGAATTACATTGATGAATTGTTCTTCAAGTTGATGGTTGATAGATTCCAATGGGTGACTTTAATTGTATTTAAGTCTGTGAACATGTTCAAACAATTCTGCTGAGGCCTTGCTTGATTTATGTTGTAGGTTGTTCAAACAATTACTCCTGGTCTTCTTAGTCCAACTCGACTACCTGATGTATGCAGGTTAGTTTGAAGCCAGAATTGGTTAATTTCTTAAGATTTATCTCAATTTATAGATCTTTTGTAGACTCCCTAAAGTTTCATATCATAGCCTTAGTATGATATTATAGTCTCTCTGTCCTCCTACTCCCTCCCCATAGATGGGTGCTACAGTAGCAGACCCCAACACTGCTCCCTTTGTGTAGCAGTAGGCTTCCAAGAGCACCTTCACATGCTCTTTCAATCCACTCTTCGACCAACCCTTCAATCCTCACATTAATTGAGAAGCTTTACATGTTGTGATGTCATGATTGTACCTTGGAGATAGAGCATTGGGTATTCTCTAGATGCTAAAAGTGTTCAACCATTCATCAAAGCAGATCTTACTCAGCTGTAGAGTATTAGAATCTAGACTAGCATTTCAATTTAGATCTAACTGTGAAGCTTCCCAAATGCGATCCAAAATGGAACTCCATTTTCATTAGGATAAGTATTATTATTCACATACAATCTACATTTATCTCATTTTAGATCTTTAAGGGGATCAATATTAAGATATATGTCAGCTAGTTTGTGTTGTATTTTGTAGTTGCCTTGTCACTATGATAGTGTTGACTTTTTTGTATGATTGTATGTCTACAGTCTTTAACTCCCATCCCAATGACACTCAAAGAGTCTAAATTCTAGTTTAATGATATCATTAGTTATTATTTTCTTATATTTCATGTTGAAGAAGTTCTACAATAATGTTTTAGGTAAAATTGCTTCTTGAAATGCTGATTAAGAAATGTGGTCCTAATGCTATGAAAATAGTTATGCCCGACGAACGCATGAAGCTGCTCACTAATATCAGAAAGGTTGGTCTTCTTGTCTAAATTCTTTTTTAAGTGCTTATTGTATTGATCAAGGTAAATCTACATACTACAAAGAGAAACGAATGCAAAGCTAGATCGGAGAAAGGTTCTATGTGCTCTTCAAGGTGGATCTGTTTACTTTTTTCTCTCCCAATATATGTTTTCCAAAATCACTATTTGTGTCATTTTCTCTACTTTCAATTATTAATAGAAAATGCTTATGAAACCTGAAGATGGATTATTTCTTATTTTTGTATATGCAAAATCTTGCAGCACGTTTGGGAAATCTCATCTTTCAAAAACAAATGCTTCAAGGTAACTAATATATGTTAATTTCATGTTTTAAGATAATTTGGAATGAGTTGTTATCTGTCTTATAGGATTTGGAAGAGATGATTTCTTGTCATTTTCACTTGCATATCCTCTCCATTCCCCACCCTCCTATTTTTGCAATTATGTCAAATTTTCTTTGATGTGCAAAAAACTTTAGTGAATCATGACTATCTTATTGTGAAACACATTCCTGAATCACTAAATTGTACGCACACTGGTGAATTCTTAACAAAGTACAATAATTTTAGAAATTTGTCTAATAATCACCATCACATTCACTTTTCCATTAAGTATAATTATCACACTGTATAGATGCATCTAAATGCATTATTCTTCATTATCTTGTTTTATTCTTATTAAAATATTTTCCTTTTGAGGATTTCTCTTTATTTCTCTTTTATTTTCCTAATTGGTATTCCTTTTATCATTAGGAATCCTTGGGATACGAAATTCCACCAAGGATAACCCCATGTACCTCTTTTCAATTATTTTCCACATTTCATCATTGTTTTCAATTTATTTCTTAATAAAGAAATTCTTAATTAATCTTTTCTTTTATTATTGCACTCCTTATGCAACTTTGGACTCCTTGGAACCCAAGGAACCCAAGAGGCACGAAATCCCTCTTTGGATTTGCCTTCTAGAGGTTTCCATATTTTTCTTTTCTCAAATATTCAATTATTCATTCACTAATTGAATTTTCTTGTTATTTGGGCCCAATAGCCAATAAAGCTCACGACACAAACATCAAGGCTATTGTAAACAAAATCCATGTATTCAAAACAAATTATACCATTCTTTGTTCAATTATCTTTAATATGAGAAATTACATTTCTCACCAGATGAACCCAGAAATTGGGGTTGTAACATCCTTCCCCTCTTATAGAAATTTTGTCCTCAAAATTCTATCAAACAAACAAACAATTCAGGATAAGACTTTTCCATGTCCATCATTGGCCCCTATGTGGCTTTACCGTACTCATGGCGCTTCCAAAGAACCTGTATCATCACATATTCTTCTCTCTGAGTCCTTTCATCCTGGCATCTATAAACAGCACAGGTGGACTCAGGCCATTTCAGCCTCCCTTGGGGCTCACTAGGTTCATTGTTCGTACATGATCTGGGTACCTCACATAGTGCTCTAAATTGGACACATGGAACTCATCACACATTACTTTATCCTGAGGGGTAAGATCAAACTTAACCTTTTCCACCAAACCCTATCAAAAGAACCCATGCATCGGGGACTTAGCTCTCTTAGCTATAACTTAGAGGGGGTCAGATTTTCACATATTCTCCCACAGTGAACTTGTATGTCAGTCTACTTTGCATCTGCTCACGACTCTCATCGTTTCTAGGCTCCTTTCAGCCCTTGCACAATCAAAGCGACTTCATCTACACACACTGTGGCCCTTTTCTAACCATCATGTGGTCCTTTCACCAACATCACCTTACTGAAGTGGTGACTGACACAACCTCTCTTACAGAGCTTCTTTGAATCCTGATATTGGCTATGGTGGTTAACTTCACATCTTGCATAGGTCAAGAACTGTCTCTAGCTATCACCCTGAATGAGCACATATGCTCTCATCAGACCCTTTAGTCTGGATCTTACTAACCATTAGTTAGGGGTGATAAACTGTACTAACATCAAGTTCTTCATGTACCTACTTCCACCTTTTGGAAGGAAACCTTTAGGTCAAACTCAAGAACCTTGTAACTCGCTTCATGGTGTAATTGAACCATCTCTCTCATGAGTAGTTCAACCAAATCTGTCTCTTGACAGAACTCTTTCTTTCTCATGTCATCTAGGTAAGGTGATCTACCATAACCCATATTGCATTTCGACCTTCCTTGGTCCAGGGGAGACTTACAACATCCATAGTGATGAACTCCCCTTCTCTTTAAGGGACTCTTTATCCTTTATATCAATGTACTAGGTTACTGGTGTTTGTCCCTTATCCTCTGCTTGCATGGCCATATACCACATGCAACTTTATCTTAGGTATCTACAGTACCACTATCACTTATTATCCTCGTGGTACGGCGTATGGTGATCTTAAAATCACGATCTCCTGTATGTCATTATTATTCAAGATAAAAACCTCAAAAACCCTAAACCATTCTATTGGGGTTTCATCACCTTCTTTTTCCAAAGAAGTGCATCTGAGGTTCTACCACCATCCTTTCATTGTATCAAGGACTAGACTGGCTAACCAAACAACCCTTAACTTTTTCAACATATCTCGTTACATCTGAGTGTTATCCAAACACCTCTCCTTTCCAAACTTAGGGTTAGCCAAACAACCACTTCCAGCCAAACTAGGCAGCTATATCTCAACCAGAGCATCCATTACCACTTCTCATCCTTAGGTATTAGGTAACATTGAAGACATACACTTCTATGTATTTCACTTCTTATCTCACCTCAAACTCTATGTCTTTCTCCATTAAGAACACTTTGTGCTCATCTTCTTGGTGATCAACCTCAACTTTGTAGGACTCATATCTCATGATAAAAACATCCTCATAAGGTGACTACCTCATCCCTCTTAGTGTTTGCAAACCATCCATGTATCATTCACTTTACCAGGGTATGTTATCATCTTTCTCCTCATACCTCATAGCAGCGTTCCAACTCACATCATCTTTTATCCTTGATGTACGGCATGCGTAATTTCCTATCTCTCACTCCCATAACAAGAGGAAATAAGCATTTGGCTGCAGTCCAAATACAGAATTCTTTCTATTCCAAGAGTAGAGATGGTACATCCCACCTTGCCAGTACACCTTTAAATCTAAGTTGAAACGTGCCACATATGTCTCAACATCACATTCATCTCGATATCAAAGTTACTTCCATGAAAAACTAGTCTTGAAACTACTTGGTCCCAACACAATCCTTGGTCACCTCCTCTAGGTCCATGGGGGTACTGACACTTATGGGGTCATCCCTCTTCCCTTATGCATCCATAGAGTGCCCTATTCATCTGCCCTTTGGGGCCCATGAGTTCAGGAAGGTGATAAATCTCCTAACCCATGTCCCTCGGACAATGATAGTTGTTACCTCCCGACCCTAAGGTCATGTGCAACTAGGAAATTAGGCAACTCCTACTTCCATCGGTCTTATCCCCACCTGACCCTATGATAGACTTAGGATTCTCTTATACTACATGTACAACTTAGAACCTTACCCAAGCCTTCATCATCTCTCTTTCTTCATTCATGGGTTGACTTTTATCCGTTCATAGGGATCATGGCAACTTGCCTACCCTGGTCAAGCTCCATACCGGTTACCTCCATGGAAACACATCCACATGCACTTAGAGATGGATATCTATGGGTCTATAGGTTCATTCTCATACCATGTACTTTTCACTTAGCTTCTCAAGATTCTATGAGACCTCTTTAGGTTACCTTAAACCAACAAAACGGATTTGCACCCTACCAAAGGGGTCCCTCTCCCGGTATGGGAGGAAAACCCATCTTTTGACAACATGGTCACAAAAGCTCTTAGGTCTAGGTTTTACATCCACATGAGCCTACTTAACCCTAGAAAGCTATTAAGGCACAACAGATCACCTACTGAACCATGCTAGGTCATACTTGTCCTCTTTCCTCCATGCTGGATCAAGATCATACCTTCCTTTACCATCAACCTAGCTGTGAGGGGTTCATCAAACATACCTTAAACTTAAGGGACTTCCCTTTTCCTCTATATATGAGGAGTACCATGCTCAAAACTATAGCAACTTAATTCTCGTCATGAGCATTAGGTATACCACTTCCCCTCCTAGGCCTAGGAACCCTAGGTTCACTTTTAGGTATCCAACTGCATGCTCTATCTCTTAACCATGAATCAAGCTTGTCCATGGTATGTCATGTACTCCCATGATCCTTTTATATGAGAAACATCTCAGGGTTGAGTTCTCCTCAAGGACAACCAACTAGGTATAAAGCCTCACAACTGGTTACTTAAACCTCCTCAGGGTCTAAGGCACTCCTGGTCTCATCTCAGTATGTAACCACTTTATACCATAGGCACTTAGGTACCGAAAGCATCATCATCTCCTTCTAGGTTTTGGCTCCTCTAAAGGCAACCAAGATATCATCAACCTCTAGGGATCAAGCATGTGACGACCACTATCATCCACTTAGGTCGCATCATCCTCAACTCCTGACTTCTCCTCGTATCCCGGAGTCTAGGATTCCAACCTTCTTGTTGGGGTCTGCTCTCTCTCTCTAGAGATAATCCTACAACCAACCTCTCTATAAGAGGTCCTTTCTTCATGAAGGATCAACCCCATAAGCATGTCCCTACCTGAGTGAAGCCTATGCTCAAACTTATGTTTACTCAAGATTATCCATAACCCCTTATGCTTATCTCATAAGCCATCCATTATGATTCCTTTTCCAGGGTTGGGTTGCCAAAGGTACTAGGTCATCTACCCTCTTATGGCATCCTAAAGGCGTGACCAACCAAACACTCGGTCAACCATGACATCTAACTCATCATGCCATCTCTCTCTCTCTAACCTTCCCTTAGGGTTAGGGTTAACATCATCCTCAAAGGATGTGCTAGGTCTCTACTTCTAATGGAGGTCTCTACCTCCAAGACTAACTCTCTCTACTCATCCTCCTACCAAGGAGGTCTATCGTCAGGTCTTTCCTGAGGGCAATGACAACTCGTGTCATACGACCTAAGCATGTATCTATTCCTTTACGCTTACTCTATTAAGCTTATGTCTATGACATCTTATTTACATGCTTTTTATTAATTTGGTGGAGGATTCCTTAATCCTTATCAACCTTACCCATACCTCAAGAGGGTGAGGAGAAGAGAGAGGAAACCCTAATCCTTAAGGTCCTTAACAGAATTGGAGTTGAGAAGGGATGAACAAGATGAGAGAGTCCTAAAGGTATCTTATTTCGATTCATACCCTAAGACTTTGGCCAGGCAGTCACACAGATCTGGGAGTCCTCGTATTCTAACTAGCGGTGCGGAGGAAAATATTGCCAGCCCCCGGACGTGATCCTTTTCTAAACACCTCAATCTTTCAGATAATCCTCTAATAACTCCCTTGGGTTCTACAGAATTTGTAAAATTTAATAATTATTAAAGATTAATTGAGGAACCTATGCTCTGATACCAATTGTAACGACCCTGCCTCCCGGTAACCCTCAATTAAGGGAGACCAAAAGGACATATCCGTTAACCAATAACCCGGATCAAAGGTTTGACAAATAATCATTAACAATTATTAAATTCTACCAACTATACTGAAATATGGAGAAAAATAAAAACTTTTGCATACCTCTTAAAACTGGGATTTCAAAACTTCTATCCACACAGATACTAATCTATCTAATCCTCCTTTGCACTTTAATTCTCATTTAGTACTACATATGCCACTTTACTATTTGTTCTTTTCATTGTACCTGAAACGCTGACAAACAAAACGTCGGTCAGCCGAAGCTGGAATGTGGGGGAAACAATAATCATGCAAATATGGTAACAATGTAATCATTCAATTAATCATTTAACAACCAAGATTATGTTTTAAGCCAAACTACTCAATCCATACCTATCCACAGCTCTATTTTGTCCTTGTAAGGACTTATAAAATACCTCTGTAAAGGTAGAGTCGCATGGCACCACCCAAAGGTAGCCCAATATCTAACTCACTATGACTTGATGGACCTACCCTCTAGGTAGCCATATACTAAGTCATTCCACGACCTGATGGACCTACCCTCTAGGTAGCCATATACTAGGTCAGCCATTAAGACAAAGAGGGGACCAGGATCTGAGCTAGTAGGCACATATATTATGTGATAGTCATATTCACATTATAGTTTGCATGAACTAAATTCATCCAACAGTTTATTCAAGTCATCGGTGAAAATCTCGGAAAACCTCAGAAATCTATCTCGAGATATTCATAAGCGTAACTACATACCTGCTCAGAGCAACTTGAAGTCCAAGTAATAATATTCAGGAACAATCAATCAAGCAATCATCAATATCCTGAAATTAATGCATAACATCCAAGTGTCATTGTTTTATTCCAAACCTCCTCAAGATCTACTTGGATTCCACTTTAGGATTTCTAGGCCATCCTTTAGGGTTTTAGCTTTCATTATGCATTTATCACTTTTAATGTTTGTTTAGTCCACAAACCCTAATTTCAACATCATAGGCACAATTAAAAGTCAATTAAGTCCAATATGTCTCTTTTACACTAAAACTACTATCTTTATCCTTTTAAGTCATGTCAAGATCATTAAGACCAATTATCATATTCAGGTTTCTTTGAATTGACAACTCAACAAAGAATTATAATTCGATTCTCTAGGAATCCTAATTACTACAACTCTCATTGTTTATGTCAGTAAACCCTAATGTATCATTAATTCCATTTTATACACTAGGAACCCCAAAATATACATATTAATGATCTTTTATACTCAAATTGGATTTATAACAACATAACTTTGTCTTATTCATGGATTTGCACAATTAAAATCATTAAAATACATGTCCTCCTAAATTAGGGTTTCTAAGCCCATTAATGCAAACTTATGTATATGAAACCCTAATTTAAGCCAATTATGTACTAATATCATCCTTTTTATTATCAACAGGTTAATATCAGCTTGAATTATCCAAATAACATCATTAAGTCCATCTATCATCAAATCTAAGGGTTTTTCCTTAATTAAATCATAAAAGATGATAACTTTATGCCCTTTTTAAATTTCAAGCATATTTAAGCACATAAACTCTAAATTAAACTAATCACGTGCAAAGTTCTTCCTTTTTTAACATAATGTACCTTTTTACAATTAACAGGTTATCATCAACTCTAATGATCCATTTAAACCCTATTAAATACTTTATTCATTTCAACATAGGGTTTCTTAATCTTTAATTCATTAAAGATGATAATTTACACTACATTTCGAACTATGATCAGATTCAGGCTATAGAACTATTTTTAATGGGTTCCTTGCATTTTTCTAATCAAAATACATATATAATTTGTCTTGATCGGAGTTACGAATAGCAAGATATGAATTTTGTATGAATTACCTGTTTGGGCCAATGGCATGTTGCCACGTCGTCAATTCCATGCAACACTTGCGATTTGGGAAATATAAACAAAAGACGTCTCTGCCCCCCGCTTAAGTTCCCGGCCTTCATACCCCCAGAGGGTATAATCGTCTAACTGACTCTTCATCCTCTACCTCGCGACAGCAGGGCTTCCGCCGATCTGCTGTGACGACGGGCGCGAGATTGCTCCCCGCCCCGCTTGCCCTCGCGACAGCAGGGCTTCCGCCGATCTGCTGTGACGACGGGCGTGAGATTGCTCCCCGCCCCGCTTGCCCTCGCCTGCTGGACCCTACACACGGCCAAAAGGGACTGTCTCTTCCTCGCCGGAGTTGAAGATAGTGGACGCTCTGAGATGGTGGTCAGGGGCGACCTGGATCGACCTTCCATGCCCTCCGGCCGTGACAGAGGAAGACGCGTCCATGGATCCATTGAAGACCTTTACTCAGTGCCTTCACGCTCTAGTTAGGTACGGGATACCTGCAGTAACCTTTTCGCATCCTTCCCAGGTTCTGGGGTTGCCGAGACTCCCTCGTATGAACTTGCTTTGCCATGAAGACGAAGGTGTGGGATGACAACGACCTTAGGGGAACTTCTGGTCCCCGCAAAGTTTGCCACCCCAGGAGGGGATCTGCTTTTGTTCACCCACTCTAAGACCATCATGCCTTCATGTATACTTCTAACATGTGAGGGAAAGAGAGAGGATCGACATTCAAGGTCTAGGGTTTGAAGAAGAAGAAGGGGAAGAGAACAGGTTGCTTGGGTTTATCTTAAACTCGGCCAAAGGCCCTTCCCCTTTTATATGGGAGGGTATCCATGCCCCAAGACACCACTCAAGAGGGAAACAAGTCCCTTTTCTACTCGAAATCACATTCCTTCAAGGAGAAGTGTCCTTCTCTCTCCTCCTAACCTCTTTGATATTCATTATTCCATTGATAATTAGAAATACAAAAATCCTCTCCCTTAATCTCTTTAGACTTGCCTTTTAATTCATTGGCCACGAATTTCTATTCCCTTTTAATAGAAATTACTTCCTTTTTATCAATTTCACAACATTCATTAATAATGTATCACATTATCCTTTTATTTTGCAATTTCTTTCCTATTTCTTCATTGGGACTCCTTGGATCCCAAGGCACTCTATTATTTCGAAATCCTTTTTATTGGACACTCATTATCCTTCTAGATGCATCTAAATGCATTATTCTTCATTATCTTGTTTTATTCTTATTAAAATATTTTCATTTTGAGGATTTCTCTTTATTTCTCTTTTATTTTCCTCATTGGTATTCCTTTTATCATTAGGAATCCTTGGGATACTAAATTCCACCAAGGATAACCCCATGTACCTCTTTTCAATTATTTTCCACATTTCATCATTGTTTTCAATTTATTTCTTAATAAAGAAATTCTTAATTAATCTTATCTTTTCTTATTGCACTCTTTATGCAAATTTGGACTCCTTGGAACCCAAGGAACCCAAGAGGCACGAAATCCCTCTTTGGATTTGCCTTCTAGAGGTTTCCACATTTTTCTTTTCTCAAATATTCAATTATTCATTCACTAATTGAATTTTCTTGTTATTTGGGCCCAATAGCCAATAAAGCCCACAACACAAACATCAAGGCTATTGTAAACAAAATCCATGTATTCAAAACAAATTATACCATTCTTTGTTCAATTATCTTTAATATGAGAAATTACATTTCTCACCAGATGAACCCAGAAATTGGGGTTGTAACATTACCAAATATCATCCAGTCTTAATGCTTTGCAAAATATAGTACCAAAATTGAGCATTAAAGCATATCACATCACACAAATGATCTAGCATTTATGGAAGCTTTCCTCATGGTGACCAAGTACTATGAGTAGCCCAGGGAACTCTTTCATGACAGACCACATCAGAAATATGGAAACAAGCAGAATAAACAAGTTAGAACTTGTGAGATTCATTTATATCTAAAATCTAGCAAGTTACTTTTGATTATATTATAATTTTCTATAAAGGGGTCATTGTAGTTGCTGACCTCAATGGAAACTAGTGAGGGTTAACTTGATCTCGCCATTCTAAAGCCCTTGATTAAGATGGAACTTCTGATGAAGAAATTGACAACAATCTTTTGTGTTATGATGCTGAGCGTAATACATTTTGTGCTTGCCTACTAGGTATGTACATGCTTTGACCATTTTCATCTTGTCATCTCAACTAATCAGAAATGAAATCTTATTTGTCTGTAATCTATAATTATACAAGCTATTAACTGCAAGATTCTTTTGCATCTCTCATTTCAGGTCAGACTAGTCAAATGCCAGAGATTTTGAACTGCAAGAAACAACCAGATTGTACCAATTCACCAGTATAAATTCTTTTATAGATTTTTTAGGAAGAAAGGTAGGGACAAAGTATTTCATATTGGAAAAATTAAAATGTTTGATACAAAGTATTTAGTTGTGTGGTTATGTTAATTTCTTATTTGTCTTATGGGTTATTGTAGTGGAAGATTTGAGGATAAATACAGATACTCTGGCTACAGCAATGCATCACATGTTATCTAGTGATTCTGGGAAGTGGTTTAGGGATTCCACCAGAATGTAAAGATATTTCCTGAAGGAGCTCTGAATTCGGCATGCTAAAAAGTAGATAGTCATATCAAGGAAGAGACGGATCCAATGATGTAGAAGTTATTGTATAGAATAGATAAATATTGTATGAAACTATATCATTTGTGTTATTCAATATAAAGGGGAAAGGTAAAATTCCCTCCCCATGTAATTATCACTTGATTATAAATAAAAAAATCATATTTTCGGAAGAGTGAGTTTGTCTACAATTGACATTCATTTAAAAATCATGATAATGAATTGAAAACGGAATGACTAAAAGCCTTGAAAATGTAGTAATACAGAACTAGTATGTCATTAGTGGCTTTTTTATACGCCATTAAACTCAATAAGAATATTTTTATACAACAACATAATACAAAATAGTGGCATTTGTATAAAAGCCAATTGATGGGTAGTGGCATTTTTATAAATGCCAAATGATATTTTAGGGGCATTTATTTGACATTTATTGGAAGCCACTAAAGCCAAACATTTAGTGGTGTTTACAGATTACGTCACTATATTTCTAGTGGCACTGGTACTAGAGGCATTTTTTTAAATGTCAAAAAATGCCACTAAACATGTTTAGTGGCGTTTATTTTTTTTTTCAGGGACATTTCTAAAAGGCCACTAATGTGAATGTTTGTTGTAGTGAATCATTTCACTATTCAACAAACTCTGACACTGAGATAGTTCTATAGTCATAGGGCACCACATGATTAGGGTTACACTTGATTGATTACGTTGTTTAAGTATTTTGACTGCATCAACCAAATTACATACAAAATCCTATAGTATGATTTACAAAATTAATTGTAGAATACAACTTTAGAATATATAGAACTTATGAAATATGTTCCATGTCATTCCATTTTAGTATACTTATCCATTATTACCTGTAAAGAGGACTGAGCCTCCAACTAGGGTGCAAAACAGCCCAAAATTCCATGTAGACAAAAATAGCAATAACCCCCTATAAGTGTAACATACACATCCAAAATATTTCATAGAGAATCATGAGTCACCAACAGGACAACACCCAATATTTCAGCCTAAAACTCCATCGGCTGTAAGAGATATACAACTTTAAGGATTAGGCAATCATATATTCAAAACCTAGCATAGGTGAGCAACCTTACTTTAGGATATTTTATCCAACTAAAATTTCATCACTACCATAGTAACCAGAAGCCCCAAAATTCATATAGAAGATCACTATACAATAGGGATCAATAGACATGTCAAGTTCCGTCTTCATTGGATACTATTGCACCATGAAAAAGGCATGTTTATGGGACATTTAATTGTATTACGAATTTCAGATCTTGTAAGTTCAAAGGAAAACTTCTTCTTGCAGTAGAAAACATGTGGGGGACACTAAAATAGGTCTAAGGATTTGTGTTTTCAACATATACATGCAAAACACTACTTAAATGACCATATTTTGGCATATTATATACTTTATAAAACAAGATTTAGGTTGTGCATGCATTATGTAGGAAAGAAATGCAATAAAAGTTATATATCACTTGCCTGAAAAGGTGAAGGAAAATGTCCAACAACTAAGTATCACGAAGAAGAGAAGGTAAAACCCAAGCTTTTTGCTCCAAAATCTCCAAGGTAACTCCTAGAGAAAAATGAGAAGAAAGATAGTCCTTCATCCATGTGCATGAGTTTCCAACAAGGAATACCATTGATTTCATCCATAGAAGAAGAGAGAAGAAAGAAACTAGTAAGAAAATGAGGTTGGGGAAGAAGATCTTACATGCACAAAACAAAAACCTAGGCAAGAAATCTTCAATCTATCCTAGAAGAGCTAGATCTAAGTACTACAACAACATGCAACCACGATCTAGCAAGGCTTCAACCTCGAGAAGCTCCTCCTTTGTCAATTGATGGTTTTAGGTGGTCTCTAGTAGCGAGAGCGGGTTTGGGGAAGAAAGTTTCATTTAAGGGAAGATGGGAGGGGTATTTATAGCTATTAGAAGAGATCAAGGAGGTCAAAGATTGAAAACTATTCTACCATCGGTCAAAGGTCAATCTTTCCATCTACTTGGACAACCAGAATCTCCATCAGTTTGCATCCCTCAAGGAAAACCATCGGCATGCACACCCAGTGCAACCATCAGGTTGCATTCCTCAAGGAAAACAATCAGTTTGCGCACCTAGTGCAACTATCATGTTGCAACCCTCAAATAAAACCATCGATTTGCACACCCAGTGCAACCATCAGGTTTCCACCCTCAAGGAAAACCATCTTCTATTGAACCCAAACAAGCATCAAAAGGTACAAATACCTTCACTTCCACACAAAACGAACATCAAGGGTTGATACCTTTATGCAACAAGGTTTCAAATCATTCAATAAGACAAATTTTATCAGATTATGAAGAACACCATGAAGCAAAATATACATGTGTTACAATTTCATGTAGATACCTAGAAAAGGAAAAATTGTTTAAAGGTTCACATAAGTACATAAATTTGCAAAACTTGAGAAAATAAAGTCTAATTTGGACCAAATTTGAAAAATAGCCTTTTCAACTGATATCAAAACATAATCAAAGGTTTAGTTACAAAAATAAGCACCCAATAAAATCAAACAAGCATGTTTGAGCATAAAACCAGGTCAGGGGTCTTACAACCATAAACCCCTAACAAGGATTTTGCCCCTGAAATGCAATGCAAACAAGGATGGGTACTTCCTACACATCTCATTCTCAAATTCCCATGTGGATTCCTCCACACCGTAGTGATTCCAGAACACCTTCACTAAGGCTATGTCCTTCTTCCTCAGTTTTTGCACATGTCTATCTAAGATCAAAATTGGACATTTAACATAAGAAACGTCCTCATCCAATTCTACTTCCACTGGCTATATTGTCTGCTATGTATCAAGGTGACACTTCCTCAACATCAAAACATGGAAGACGTCATGCAATCTATGCAACTCTAGCTGTAACTCCAGGTGGTAGGCCACCTTTCCAACTTGTTCCATGATAGGGTAAGATCCCATAAACCTAGGAGCCAACTTACCCTTCTTACCATACCTCAACACATCCTTCCAAGGGGATACCTTGAGATACACATAGTATCCAACTTGGAACTCGAATGATATATAATAGTTTTTGGTATATGACTTCTATCTATCTTGAACTACCTTCAACTATTGTTGAACACCTTGATTATATTTGTATTCTGCTAAACTGATTCAAGGCTCAACAACTGATACTCACTTGTCTCGTACCAACAAAGAGGTGACAAACAATACCTCTCGTACAAAGCCTCATACAGTGCCATGTCTATGCTTCTCAGGTAGCTGTTGTTGTAGGCAAAGTCAATTAGAATCAATTGGATATCCCATATCTGAAGAAACTAAAGAACACATGCTCTCAAAAGATCCTCTAATGTCTAAATGGTCCTTTCTAACTAGCCATCTATTTGCAGGTGAAAGTTGTATTGAACCTTAACTATGTCCCCAACATTGTACATAGACATTCCTAGAACCTACTTGTGAATTGAGGTCCTCTATTTGATACTATCATATCTGGTATGCCATGCACACATACTATCTCATCAACATAAATTTGTGCCAACTTTCTGTAATGCAGGTGGTCTTGACTGGTAAAAAGTGGGCTGACTTTTTCAACCGATCAACAATCACCAAAATGGAATCATGACCTCTGGTTGTCCTTCAAAGGCCAACCACAAGGTCCATGGTTATGTTATACCACTTCCACTATGGAATTAGCAAAGGTTCTAATGTCCCTGTAGGCTTCTAATGCTCCACCTTAACATATTGACAAACTAGATAGTTGGCCACAAACTATGCCACATCATGCTTCAAACATGGCCACCAATATAAGTCCTTGAGATTATGATACATCTTTGTGCTTCCAAGATGCATCATGTACATTCAGGAGTGAGCCTCCTCCAGTACCATCTCCCTCAGATTTCCAATGTCAAGAACTATTATTATGTTGTGTAAGCACATTGTTCCATCATCTAACTCATGAAAGCCATCATGCTTCCCATTGCCAAACTCTGATCTGATGTTCTAAATCACAATATCATCCTTTTTTGCATCTTTAATATGCTATATTAAAGTTGGATTTACCTTTAGTTGTGCCAACAAACCTTCTAACAACGAGACCTGTATCTGTACATTCATCTTCCTAAGAGATATTAACGTGTTCTGCTTGTGACACTGCATGGATTAGAACTGCACTTTATCCATAGATGATGATGAAGATGATATTTTGGTCAATGCATCATCCACTGCATTTGCCTTTTAGGGTGGTAGTCTATTTTACAGTCATAGTCCTTGATTAACTCCATCCATATTCTCTACCTCATTTTCAACTCATGCTTTGAGAAGATATACTGAAGGTTCTTGTGATCTGTAAATATTTGACACTTTTATCCATAGAAATAGTGTCTCCAAATATTCAAAGCAAGGACCACAATAGCTAACTCCAGGTCATCATTTGGATAGTCCTCCTTACATTTCTTGAGCTATCAAGAAGCAAATAGATCACATTCTTATCATGCATCAGTACACATCCCAACCCATTCTTTAAAGAACCGTATAAAATGATGTAGCCTTTCCCAGGCTATGGCAACACTAAAACTAGAGCACTCGTCAACTTCTTCTTCAACAATTGAAAATAATGTTGACACTAATCATCCTAAACAAAAGGAACACCCTTCTTAGTCAGTCTAGTTAAAGGTAGGGCAACTGCACTGAAGTTCTTAATGAATCTCCTATAGTGACCAGCTAGACTTAGGAAGCTTTGAACTTTAGTTGGTGTCTTGGGCTGCTCCCACCCCAACACTGACTCCACCTTCTTAATGTCTACACAAACACCATTTTTTTAGATGACATGACCAATAAAAGACACCTCAGTCAATCAAAACTCACACTTACTAAACTTTGCATACAATTGATGTTGTCTCAACAACTTTAGTGCTTAACGAAGATGTTGCTCATGTTGTTGATTGTCCCTAGAGTGCATCAAGATATCATCTCTGAACACAACCACAAATTGATCAAGATAAGGTTTGTAAACTCTATTAGTCAGGTCCATAAATGTTGTTGGTACATTAGTTAGCCCAAATGGCATAACTAAGAACTTATAATGACCATATCTAGTCCTAAAAGTAGTCTTAGGTATGTCATCCGCCTTGATCCCCAACTGGTGATATTCCGACCTTAGGTCTATCTTGAAAAACACTATAGCACCTTTCAACTGCTCAAATAGATCATCTATCCTCAGCAACAGATACTTGTTATTCATTATGACTTTATTCAGCTGCCAATAGTCTATAAAAAAGCCTCATAGAACCATCATCCTTCATCACAAACAACACAAGAGCATCCCAAGGGGAAGTTCTCGATTGTATAAAACCCTTCTCCAATAACTCCTGCAACTTCTTCTTCAACTCCTTCATCTTATTTGGTGCCATCCTATAGGGTGATTGAGCTATGGGGAGGAACTAGATTGATTTCAGAATCAGTCTCTCTAGGGGGTGGGACACCATGAAACTCATATGTAAATACATCCTCACACTCATGCACCACAAGTACATCTTGGATACTAGGACTCATCACCTTGGCATCCACTACATGAGCTATGGAGTCTTCACATCCTTGTCTCATCAACTTTTCATCTATCACATCTAATGCAAGGTAGGTAGGAAGAGTCTTCCTATCTCCTTGGAAAGTCCAAGATACATCCCCATCACAAAACATCGCAACTTTGGAACTACAGTCCAAAACAATCTCATACTTTTCCAAGGTATCCATTCCTAGGATCACATCGAATCCGTGCATATAGAGTGGCATGAGATCCACTTGAATGTTGTGTCTTGAGAAAGAAAGAACGCAAGATGGACACACATCTCACAACATGAAAAAAACCAACCAAAGGGGTTTCTAACAAGAGGTGTCATCCCTACTACATATAGGTAGTTTACAGCTATGTATCACCTCTCTAGTGATAAATGAGTGCATAGCACCTCGGTCAACTAAAACATATCAAAAGGTAGAAGCAGATAAGTTAGAATGAAAAAGTTCCATTTGACTTGTCATGACCTGTGGGTTAACCACTCCTTCAAGCTAACTCATGGCGTACGAATATGGCCATTTTGTATTGTTGACCTCGACCCCTGCTAGTTGGTCCTGAAGACCATGCTTATTGTATCTGATCTTGACCTATGGTACCACTACTATTGCACTGCTATTCTTGTGAGCCCTACTAGCTCTACCTCGGGTACTGCACAACTTCTTGATTCTTCATGGGGAAAGAACACCTCACATGTCCAACCTGACTACACTTAAAACATGTTCTTGTGTCGTATTATGGCCTAGATGGCCCTATCATAGACATTGATCCAGAATTGTTCACCCCATCTGGTGGAAAACTACAATATATCCCCTTTCTAAGAGACCATTGTGATTGAACATAAGAAAAAGTCAACCTCGACTGGTATTGTGGTAAAGAAACCCATGGCTTGTTGAAGCTGCCAGATGGCAATCCTTGGAAGTAACTAGACCTCTTCAAGGAATTGGCTTCTCACTACTCTACATCCATCCTCTCTATCCTCCTCATGGACTCCACAAATGTGGAAAACTTCTATCATACCTCTAAAGCATATGTTGTCCTTGCCAACTCAGCATTCAAACCCTTCTCAAAACCTTCTAATCCTCTCCTTTTCCATGCTTTCCATGTGAGGATAGAACCTCAAAAACTCCATGAACTTTGCCTCATAGTCATTGATAGACCAAAATATCTAGTACAACCATTCAAACTGAGCCATCTTTTCCTCCATATACATATTCAAGAAGTAAAAATTGACAAACTCCTTCCAACTAACTACTTTACATGGTCTCTTATCTTCCTCTATGGAGCACCAATGGCTAGTACTACCCTTCATAAGGTAGATTGCATGCTTCACCTTGTCCTCCTCAGAGATGTTCAGAATCTTGAACGCATTTTCCAACTCTATCAACTGCATATCTACATTGTTTGGGTCTATTGTTCCCTTGTACTTAGTGGGCCCTACCCATTTCAACCTTTCAAAGGTCTTCCTGGGACCCTGAGATTCAACATTTGGTATAAGTGCCCTTGGTTGAGGTGCAAGATCCATGTTATCCAGATACATAACTGTCACCATAAGTTATCCATACATAGACTCAAAGGTTGGATTAGCCATGGTTGAAGGGTCAAATGGAGGTGATATTGGGCTATTGTGGCCCCATCTCTGACCTCCTCCTGGTTCCACAAAGTTAGTCTCCACATGCTCTTCACGTTCTCTAAACATATCTACACAACCTTAAGCTATAGTCACATATGTTGGATCATGTAAGAATAGACACAACAACCTAAGTCATATGTCCTTGTACACTCAGAAAATCTAAAGCTCTAATACCACAAAATGTGGAAACCCACCATGCTAAATGAGATTACTCAAAATCCAAAACATCGATCCAAAACTAATCAATCATATTACCATAAAGGTATAGAATTAAAATTGAAATAAACTTTCTAAACATGTCACAATATTTACACAAAGGTCCAACATCTTGCATATACGGTGGGGGACAAAAAAAATAGAAATCTCACACTGGGTTTAGGGATAATTAGGCTCGAACTGATGACTTCCACCATGTCAAGGTGACACTCTATTGCTGAGTTACAACCATACCAGGTGTCTTTACATCTATGACATGGTTTTAGCCACAACCTGTATACAAAAGATATTGTCCACATAGAAACATGTACAAATCACAAGTACACTACTAAAATATCAATTCTATGTACATCATCTACAAAACTTCCCCTCCTGACCTGAGAGTACAGGAATGACTCTAGGACTCACTAAAAAACCCACCAACCTTCTTCATGTACATGTCTCCAAAATGGCCCTCCTCACTACCACGGGTCTGATGGTGCTACTAACAATCACCTAAAAAGATGTGGTGACCCAGGGGGTGAGAACCATGTCCCAACAAGAGATATAACTTCTAAAAACATTTGTTGCTTACAAAAAGATTATGTACTTTAAGCAATTAAAGAATATAACACTACACAGTTGAAAGACTATATAACTTGCACATAATAACATGCATATCTAGAGTCATAGGTAAAATTCATTTCTCTTACCACATTATAAATCATCTACAAAATAAAAGAAATAAAACAAGGATCATTATCCAATGTTAGTTGCCAAGTAACCCTAACATATATGATACATAACTAGTTTACATATTTTATTAAGTCCTGGGTAGTTTGAGGCATCCCACTCAAACTACTATCTGACCATTGCAAAGTCATAATCATCCCCATACAAGATCTAGGATGACTAGAATCCTAAGATCTCTTCCCCTCGGTCAGTATGAATAACAACCATAGTGCACATTGACCCAACTATTAAAACAGCCTAGTCTGCCCTGGGTACACATACCATGACACTAGAAATGAGGGTGTGAACCCTAAAAACTGAGTTACAGCCGCAATTCCTCTCAACACATATTAACACTAAAATACAACCTCAATCACTCTCTAAAACCTTAGGACTTGGATGGCAGAGATGTATCCGCCTTACACCCGCATATACTCAACAAATATTACTCTGAACGCCTCTTGGGATTACTCATTTCACTATCCAACAAGTTCTAATACTGAGATAGTTCTACAGTCACATGCACTACATGATTAGGGTTACACTTGATTAACTACGTTATTTTAAGTTTTTTGACTGTATCAATCAAGTTACATACAAGATCCTATAGTATGATTTACAAAAAAAAATATAGAATACAAACCTAGAAGATATAAAAAGTATCAAATATGTTCCATTTTGTTCATCGTGGTATTTTTATCCAATTTTATTTGTACAGAGGATTGATCCTTCAACTAGGGCACAGAATAGCCCAAAATGCCATGTAGACCAAAACAACCATAACCCATGTAGGTGCAGCATTCACATCTAAAATTTTGCACAAAGCGTCACGCATCACCAACATTATAGAACCCACAATTTCATCCTAAAACTATATTGGAAGTAAGAGATATACAACTTTAAGGATTAGACAATCATATATCAAAACCTAGCATAGGTGAGAAACCTTACTTTAGGATATTTCACCCACCAGAAATTTTAGAACTATAATAGTAAAAAAATACCCAAAATTCATATCGAAGATCATCAAATAGTAGATATCAATATACATATCAAGTTCCATCTTCATTGTATACTATTGAACCATGAACAAACATGTTTATGAGACATTTTACTTGTATTACGAATTTCATATCTTATAAATTAAAAAATAAAAGTTATCCTTACAACTGAAAATGTATGTGAGGGGTTAAAAGAGGTTTAAGGATTCATATTTTCAACATATGCATGAAACATAATACCTAAATATCCATGTTTTGGCATATTATGTACTTTCTAAAACAAGATTTAGGTTGTGCATGTATTATGTAGGCAAGAAATGCAATTAGAGTTATATCACTCGCCTTAAAAGGTGAAGTAAAATGTCCAACGACAAAGTATCATGAAGAAGAGAAGGTAAAATCCAAACTTCATACTCTAAAATCTCCAAGGTAGCTCCTAGAGAAAAAAGAGAAGAAAGAGAGTCCTTCATCTATGTGTACGAGTTTCCAGCAAGGAACACCATGCATTCCATCCATGGAAGAAGAGAGAAGAAAGAAGATAGCAACAAAACAAAGTTGGGGAAGAAGATCTTACATGCACAAAATAAGAAACTAGTCAAGAAATCTTTGATCCATCTTATAAGACCTAGATCCAAGTCCTACAACAAATGTATCACGATCTAGCAAGGCTTCGACCTCAAAAAGCTCCTCCTTCATCAACTGATGGTTTGGGGTGGTATTTAATAGTGAGATCAGTTTGGGGGCAGAAAATTTCATTTGAGGGAAGAGGGGAGGGGTATTTATATCTATGAGGAGAGAGAAAGGAGGTCAAAGGTTGAAAAATGTTCTACCATCAGTCAAAGTCAAGCTTTCCATCTACTTGTACTACCAAAACCTCCATTGATTTGCAGCCCTCAAGGAAAACCATCAGTTTTTACACCCACTACAACCATTGAGTTGTAGCCCTCAAGGAAAACCATCAATTTGTACATCTAGTGCAACCATTGAATTGCAACTCTCAAGGAAAACCATAAGTTGTTGAACCAAAACAAGCATCGAAAGGTACAAATACCTACACTTCCACAGTAAACGAACATCAAGGATTGATACCTTTATGCAACAAGGTTCCAAAGCATTCAAATACGACTCACTTTATTAGATTATGAAGAATATCCTAAAGCAAATATACAAGTGTTGAAATTGCAGTTAGATCCCTAAAAAGAGGAAATTTGCATAAAATTTACACAAGTACATATATTAGAAAAACTTGAACAAACAAAGTTCAATTTGGACCAAATTTGAAACATAGCATTGTCAACTAATATAAAAACATAGTTAAAGGTTAATTTAAAAAACTAAGCACCCAACTAAATCAAACAACAATGTTTGAGCATAAAACTAGGTCAATGGTCTTTTAAAATTAGTCGTTGGATGGTTTGGATTGATTAGTCAACTGAGTGTCAAACATTGATAGATCACCAGCTTGCAAAATTGGCTACTCATTCCAATGGATAACCTAGTCACTTGACTAGCTTGAAGTCTAGAAATTGGTATGTCTCAAACTACCCATGGCTTAATAAAGTATGTAAACCTACCATGTAGCATATCTATTAGGGTTACTTGGCGACTCACATTGGATGATGATCCTTACTTTTTTTCTTATATTTTGTAGATGATTTATAATGCAGTAAGAGAAATTAATTGTACTTATGACTCTAGTTATGCATGTTCTTATGTGTAATTTATATAGTCTTTAAACTTTGTAATATTATCTACTTTGATTTTTTTAAGTATGTAATTGTTTTGTAAGCGATAAATGTTTTTAGAAGTTATACCTCTCAGTGGGACATGGGTTTCACCTCGTGGGTCATCACATCTTTTTAGGTGATTTCCAGCAGCACTGCCAGACCCGTTGGTAGCAAGGAGGACCAGTTTGGAGATCTATAGAGGAAGAAGGTTGTTGGTTTGTTTAGTGAGTCATGGAGTCATCCATGTACTCTCAGGTCTGGGTGGGGAAGTTTTGTAGATGATGTACAACGAATGAGATTTTAGTAGTGTATTTCTGCTTTGTACATGTTGTAAGTATGTGGACAATATCTTTTGTATATAGGTTGTGGTTGAGACCACATGCAAGATGTATGGATACCTGATAGGGTTGTATATATATGCAATATGTTGGACCTTTGTGTAAATGTTCTCTGATATGTTTATAAAGTTTATTTTGGTTTTATTTATGTACCTTTATGGTAATATGATTGATTAGTGTTGGATTGACATTTTGGATTTTGAGTAATCTCATTTAGTGTGGCGGATTATCATAGATTCTCTTTCCCAATCAACTAATTGGATAGAAAATCAGTCCATACACTATTTAGAATCATTCTAAACATGTCTTTCATTGTGAACTTCAATTCGCTTATGCATACTTATGTGTGTAACCCCATAGGTTCCACTTTATGGTTGTAGTGATGTTCAAAAAATCACAAGTAAAGATTGGGATCTAGCAACACGCCATTGCGATCAAAGTAATTGAAATAAGCTCAGAACAACTTTAACCAACAAAGTGATTGATGTTACCATAACTTCATAATCCCTTTGTCATATATAACCATTTGAAAGTGAGGCATGGAGGTATTATCCTATTAATAACCGACATGTGTTTCTTTAACTAGAGCAAACTATTATGATTGTTTGAGCTAAATATCATATATTCACTCATATGATTAGACCATGCATTTCATAGTCTCACTTATCAAGTGGAAAATATATCACTTCGTTGGAGGGAAAATTTTCATGTACATCACTTAAAATAATGCATAAGTGTAACAATGCACCCAATCACATTGAGATATGACTACAACTTCCATGAACTTTCTTCCATGTGTCATTCTCAAAGTGGGTATGTTTAGTACAACTTGTTCTCCAAAATGTACTCATAAACCTTGGTTGATATCCAATATCATGAGTAAAGAGACATATTCATCATTCAATATACATACTAGTATTATGTATTTTTTTGTCTTATAATATTCATAATATTAAATAACTAGGGACATAGCATGAACAAATACTTACATATGATCATATGCTAGGTCCTCAACATAGACCATGTGTCATCAATCAAAACATTCTTAGGATGTTATTACATTTAGTCATTATCTCAATACTATAACACATAATATATCAAACTACCTTTATTAATAATCAAATCACATAGTCCGACCAGAGTAGCCCGGCTGGTTACGACTCGGTAAGTGCAGATTAAGGACTTGGGTTTGAATCACGCCAAAGGTGCTCTGCAAAAAGTAACACGAATTTGATTGGGCGTAGGAGGGGGTGACCGGACCACGCCCTCTCATGCCTCGACAGTTTACGCTGTCTGGGGGGGTCACAATTGTGGAACTTCTATGGGGGTGGTTCTCTCGTAAATAAAAAAATAATCAAATCACATACAATGTATTTGTATCACAATCATCACACGATGGCTTTCATGGCATACGACCAACATTTTGGCGCCTATTTTTTTGGAGCTCATGTGCTCATGTATGGTTGTGAGACCAGAATGGATATGGTCTATGATGGAGGAGACTTCCTTTTCTTATATGTAGTACCCATCAAGTGTGTCCAAGCAGAACTTGAATTGGCACAAATCATGCCTTTAGTAATTCCTAATGTTAGATACTAACTTCTTTTTCTCACATCTTGTGCATTCATAATTCTATTCACTACTAAATAGTTGACAATGTTAGCGTATCACACCACATGCCCACCCACAGGCACTACAATGATCTTCATCATTTCTATATTTGGAATGGAATTATTGATGTAAAATGTGTTCTTGTCCTCATATTGTGGTTTTCTCAAGTAATATACTACCACAATCTTACTTCCCTCTTATCACTATCTCCAAGTCAAATTCCTAAAACAACATGATCCAAGGAATGATATGCAGCTTTGCCTCCTTACTTGAGATAAGATACTTGATGACAACATGCTCTATATAAACTATAAGTTGTGTCCCCGCCAAGTATGATCTAAATTTTTCAAATTCATATGTGATTGTGAGAAGCTCTTTCTAAGTAGTGATGTAGTTTTATCGGGCTTCATCTTGTGTTGTTGGTGTAGTATACCACATGATATTTCTTGTGTACATATTACCCTAATATTACTACCACTACATAATGACTAGTATCACACATGAACTCAAAGGAAGGGACCGATCAAGGACTTTTATGATGAGGCTAGCCAATATCATCTCCTTGAGGTAGTTGAACGTGTGTAGCTATTCAACATTAAATATAAACTCCATCGACCAGTAGGAAATTTGTGTGAGGTTTATAAATCTTTTTGAAGTCTATGATGAAGAAGATAGTGCCAACTCTAACATGAGTCTTTGTCATACTATGGTGAGTATTCCTACCTATCATGCAGGTGATTTGGGTTTCATGCCAGGAAATGATGCCAAAATTTCATGTCATGTTTGAATAGCCCAAATTTACTATGATATAAATCCAATCTTGTATTCCTTAACCAATGGTACAAGAAATCAACTATAAGAAGATGGTTCCCATTATGTACCAAGGGTCCACCCTTTTTATCAATTAGTGGGTTGATTAGTTAGCCTAAGAACTATGCAAGTAACAAGATGATGGTTAGTTTATGGTTCAATTTAAAATAATTGCAATGACTTGAAGTGAGACCTAAAATTGAAATGATAAAAAAAGGGACTATGGTAATGGTTTTACTTCTAACTACCCAATATTTTATCTCTATCTACAACCAAATTTGCATGAAAAAATAGGATGAGCAATTAACTTATCTAAATTTATTTCAATAGAAGAAATAGTAAGATAAATATGACTCTCATCACATGCTCATAATATATGGAGTTCACTTATTCATCACTCCAGAATTAGGGGGTAAGCATTAGTATAAAGCTAAAAGTACATGTATATCAATGTTCTTAGTTAATCTCACACAATTATAATATTGACTAACTTGACAAACATAAAGAGCAATTATAGATAACAAATTATCATAATATACAATATATCTATCACTAAACAAAGCCATACAATATATATATATATATATATATATTTGGTGACCGAGAGAAATCACTCCAGGTAAGTCCAACATGGTAAACTCTTGAGGCATGAGAAGGTCCAGTCCACTCACCCCCATCCTATGCCAAATCAATGTGGATTGCCGTTAGAGTACCTTTAGTGTGGTTTGAACCCAAGTCCTTCATTGGGACTAATCGAGCTCTTATCACCCAAGCCACCTGGACATACAATATATATTAATAGAGAAAGATACATGATTTAATGGATGGTGAGGCTACTCCCCATATCCCAATAGTGATAATATTGACTAATATAAATTACCTTACAAGTAGAAAAGGAAGGAGAGAAGATCATGGATTGTAGTAACATCAATGAGAGAGTAGTCATAGTGTACATTGATCACCTTGAATCAATTCCAGTAGATGAAGATCTGATCTTAACCCATCTTTGAGGATTTTGGATGCTTATTAGTTCTCTATGGCGAATACCAAGTCTCCAAAATGTTGAATATCCATTTGTATGGTTGCCAAGTACTTTAATTTTGCATGATAAGGAGTGGCCCACAAGTATGGCCCACCAAAATGAGACTTTTTTCTCTTTAATTGACTGGCAGTGCTCTTAATCCAGTTGAGTAGCCTATATATTCAATTATCTAGAAAAACATTTATTGATATGTTTTCTTGTAAGTTGGTAAGTTGATGTGTCTAGTTGGTCATCTAGCAAAACTTTGATGTTTTCTGGTAAAAATTCTAGTTGGCTAGCTTGGATATCTAGTTGAATAGCCTTTACTTATTGTTGCTTGTAAATTTGTTAGTCAATCAAGTGGCTAGACTAGATGGATGACTAGCTTGACCTCAAAGAATTCCAACATAGCTCACCTAGTTGACTAGGAATACTAGCTAGTCAAATAGATTGTTGGTGGATTCATGTGTCTTTAGCATTTGTAGACGGTTATCTAGGGAGACTAGTCGATTATATAGATAAGTTCTTGTGGAGTTTGTGTTCTAGTTTTCAATTGACAATCGATCAACTAGCTAATCTAGCCAACCATATGATAGTGTTTGTTCCTCATGCTTATTTGGGGGGGTTAACTGATAGGCTAATGAAGACATTTTTATCCATGATTGTTTTTCCCCAACTCCACTTATGAGATTGTGGGAGAGGTTAATGGTGATGTGGACCTTGATAACCTTCCTTTGATTAATTATCTTAGTTCCATGACCTCGTATCCATCTTTGCATTAGTATCAAATGATAAGAATATGAAAACTAATCAATCTCCATATAACTAGCCAAAATAGCTAAAAACCTAAAAACATGTTAAATTCTAAGTAAAACACAATTATGATATGTGATGCTAACCATGAGATGCAACTATAATTAAGATGGATAGAAATCATAGACAACTTATAGTCCTAGATAGATGGAGAGACAAAATGGATTGTGTCAATTTTGGAGGGAATGTTGAGAGCTTAGATAGGGGTGAGCAGAATTCGGTTAATAACCGATTATTCGAATGGTGAAAACCAAATGGTTAATTTTATTTGGACAATTTGGTTATTTTATATCAGTTAATTGGTTAATTTCTTAGTTAAAAATATTTTCTATTTGGTTAATCAAATTAACTAAATAGCCACAATTTATTTAAAATAAAATGTCCTACACATATATAATTCTACTTTTATTTCAAAAACCTCAAGATTCACATAGTAATCAAGTTTTAATGAACTATATAGTGCTACATTTATATGCAATACTACTATAAGATAGCAACGGTTCACAATTTTATGAATATTTTCTTACAATATTAGTCAAAGAGTGATATTTGGTCAACCAAATTAACTGACTGAATTGACCTTTAACTGATTATCCATAACCAAATTATCATACATTAATGTGGTTAGGTTAATGGTTAAAATCTCAAACCACAAATTAATCATTTAACCAAACCGAATTAACCATAACTGACTTAATTGAATGAATGCTCACCCCTAGGCTTGGATGATGGACTGAGGATGTTATAGGGATAAGTATCTCTAATGGATGAATTTACTTACTACATTAGCTATAAATATAGTATTCATATATCATAATTTGAAGCAATTTATGGTTGACCTTGTCATTCTACTTTACATTGGGATGACATTGGAGGGCATGCATTTATGATAAACGATGATACATAGATGATGACAAAGAAGATTTAGTTGATTAAGAAAAGGATGAAGATATTCCAGATCAAAATAATATGTATGCTAACAAGAAGGGATGAAATACTAGTTCCAAGTGGGTGATTATGTGTTTCTGGAGATCCACCCAATTCAATCTATTTAAGGTACAAGGTGAGGGGAAGCTTAGTAGTAGATATGTAGGATCATTTGAGGTCTTGGATAAATTTAGGGTGTGTGACTAATAATTGAAAATTCCTCAAACCTATGTGCCCAAGAAGTATGAGAATGATTCCACACATGCTTTATCTATTGAGTCATTGGATACTCACGAAGATTTAAACTATGAGGATTTTTTGGTAAAGATTCTAGAGTAAAAATGGTTGAAGAACAAAATGGTTGAGCCGGTTGAAGCTCTCAAAGAGATCACGTACATGAAGAGGAAATATGGGAGCTTCAAAACAATATGTTTCAAACCTACCCCTCTCTCTTCATTTGAGATTTTGGGGGGGTCCTTTTCAAGAGGTGGAGTGTTGTAATATATGCAGACCTAGCTATAACTTTTACTCATGCCTCCATATATGAAATACTAGAGTAGTACAAGTCTTAGTCATTTTTTCCTTTAGCTCAATGCTAATATGTGAATGAGAAGCCATCATATGGTAATGGTTATAGAAAATATCCAAAATTTGGAGGTTTTAGCTTAAATAAATTAATTAGGGTTTTAATATGGTTTTAGTACGCAAATATGACTTTTTATGTGCCTTAGGGCACTAAGGCTTTCAATATGTATATTACCCTAGTTGAAAAACTCTCAATACACAGATCTATAAGCTCACAACTCAGGATATAGTATAGAAGTAGCAAGCTAGGGGTAGAATCCACAATAACATAGAAGGAATTAGAGCTAGTGTGTTTCTTTAGGTTCCTATGTGGAGATTAGGGTTTTAATGGCTTGAAGATGATTTTGGTTTGAATTATAATAATGAATCATGAATTTAAAGAGAGAAATACAATATTTAAGTTAAATATAGATGGTAAATTATTGGACCAATTAAGGGAGAAATTAACACTAATGCAAGAAATTAACTACACTAGAATTATCACGAAAAGAAAGGAAATCAACTAAATGAGAATAACATGATATAAGATAAGCTATTAACTAAACAACCAATATTAGGAACTATGTAACCCTAACAAAAATCATCACTAACTATTTGATTAGACTAGTGAGCAAGTAAGAGATCTAGACTAGCAAACACCAAGAAACATTACTCTAGAAATTGATTAGTTAAGTGGCATGTTTGAGGGATATGAGGCAATCAACCATGGATTAGGGTCAGACTCATAAATGCATCCTATAATAATACTACCAATCCAACCATCAAAGGGAGATGAAGGTAGGAGCAGTAGTCCCACCCTACTAGTTTTCCATGGGTGGCATAGAGGGTGTTTTAAGGGAACTAGTCCATAAAATACACTCTATCCAATCTTACAAGGCTTAATTCAATAGGTGATAGATGAACCTAATCCTAGATGTAAGGAGTGTGTCCGGAGAGGAGATCCAATCCCTACTTAATTTGAGGAATAAACCCATCTAATCCAAAGACACTAAAAAGGTATGCTGAAACATGTGTATTTTTTCTCAATTGAACGGTATATAAGACCAAAGTATAGCAACTAAAATAAGTGTAATGACTATATTCGATTATACAAGATATAAGATAATCTCCCACTTGAGATTTACATGAAAGCAACTACTTCAGGATCTAAGTAGATGGATAACCAACTATCTCAAGTTCATCTCCCAAGATTGACTCAACTAGGCCAGGTCCATGTCATCTCTCAAGTCTTCTATGTTATTTCACCTAAGGGGTTGGAAGCATACCCCACAAGAGAATACAAAAATGGATGTTGTCATCATAAAATTTTCTATGTGCACAATATATGGATTGAGCAATATAAGGGAAAAAGGACCACGGATATAACAAGGCTTCTCTCTAAGAGGACTAGTACCATCTAAGTGGATATCAAAAGAATATGAAAGATAAATTTAAGAGATTTTTTCCTGATTCAATATCACACTATATTATCACAATCATAAACAGTGCATGTAAACAACATTAGACTAAGGTTGTTTGAAGCTGGAATGGGACACCATGGGATCTCAACCAAAAAGTATCGGGTGGATTACACACACCCTAGGAAGAATACACACTCTCTTTATATATATGAGTGGAATACATCCATGAGGGACAGAATACACACGTCTAGAATGTATGCTTGTACAGATATACCACTACTAGAAATAAAATTAGTCTAAGACATGCAGAAAATGTAGTGGCAAGATATAGGTTTAGTCAAGCTCAATAAATGAATGTAAATTAACATCCAACTAATAAAAAGTGGAGTCAAAGGACCATTAATAAATATCCACCAATATTCACAAGTAAGGCTCAACATGAGATCATGAAAGTTCACCATATGAAAATTATGTATCATTTAGTTCAAATACTCAAATTAGGATTTCCACATGGAGATACAAATTAGGATCTAAAGATCAAATTCAACAATGTAAGAAGATCACAAGATCAAGTCTAAACATAACTAATCAAATGAGTCAACTTCTTAGAAGAGAGAAAAGTATGTAGGATAAAATGTCCTAGAGAACCAAGACTAAAAGAGGAAATATAGGTATTTTCTCAATGGAGATTTGAGGGGATGCAACATACCTCACATCGAGTCTACATATGTCCAAAGTCAACCCTATATCCAATCTAGGGTCTTCAAAACACCTATTAAACATAAATGTAGAATGAAGGATAAGATCACATTAATTATATAAACCCTAAAAATCACCTTTTTAACATTAGTGAATTAGGTTATAAAAAACATTCGGTCTTATGGATTATATTTTTATATATCCATTGCATATTTTACTTTATTCCCTAACTCATAGATTACTATATATTAATTATACAAATTCTAACCATTTATAAAAATCTATAAAAACCACATATTATTGTATTGTAATTGGGCAATAAAACTGATACTATTGGGTAATAATAATTTTTTGGTTCCAAAACTTGTTTTACTTTATTTTTATGATCTATAAATGATTTACTAGGAATTTTTTAGTTCTTGACCCATCAAAAAACAAAGAAAATCCATTTGTGCAAGATTATTTGCAACATAGTAAAAGTAAGATAAGGTGACCCTAACCATGCTGGCCAACTAGAGTAGGCCTATAGAGATTCAAGTCAAGATCATACTTGGTTAAAAGATCCAATTTCCTTTATGAGGTAAAATTAAAAACATAGACAAGAAAAGAGAAACTCTATATTACCACTGGGGAACTTGTTCTTCTCCTTCACTTCTCAATTCTCGAAGCAAACCCGCAAGAATGGATACCCTTCCACAACCCCACTCTGGCAAGATGGGAAGTTAGAGATAAGAGGGAAGGACCTCACAAAAACCATCAAGGTTGATTCAAAATATCCACACAAAGTCAGTGAAACAAAAGCATAGAAAAATGATAGAGAGAAGAGTTTGATCAAAAAATAAGTTTGAGGGTGCAAGGAGGAGATTGTGAACATAGGAAATACCAAAATTGAGGAGATGGTAACCACCTAGATGCTAACTTGTTGTAGAGGTCTCATTAGGAAAAGCTGCTAGGGGCACCATCACAGAATCCACTTGATCAGGAGTGTTGTAGAGAGGTCTAACATGACTTGGGGTAAACTTGAAGTTCAACAATGTTGAAAATCTCCTAAAGGTGATCTAAAGATGGTTTAGATGAAGCCAATTGATGTATGTGATCATATGAAGGGAGTACTCGACTCGTCTATCAAATCACAAAGATGGGAAGGTCCACCAATCATGATAAGCCTCACAGGAAGTTGGTAGAAGGGATCGACTCCTCCGAGGACCATAATGCTTTCTGGATTGGTTAGTTTATATGGGATTTATACATGCATCATTTGCAAGTGGGGTAAGAAAATGGCCTGGAAAATTTTGGGTGTTTCCTAATCTGTGAGGAAAAAGAGCCTGGATAATTATCAATATATGCCAAATCCAAACTAGAAAATAGTGGAAAAGAAATAATAAAAAAATGGTGCATTAATGAGGGAGATATTTGTAAGGACCCTGACCTCCATTTAGGGTTTACCCTATTTGTTTTTCTTAACCTTGATGCTTAGTTGCATGCTAATCACCTTTGGTGGTGATTAGGGTTTGTTTGTGCCTTGTTGAGAGTTGGAGGTGCTACTTGCAATATACCCAAGTTTAGGGTTTATGAGCAAGTTTGTCACCTTGTGAGGTGTTCCTCCCTCTCCTTGCTTCCTCTGGTGTTGAGAGGAAGGTTTGGGCTAATTGCTTGAGTTCCTTTGGGCTTGGTTGAGCTTGTTGGGCTTTGTTGAGCCTTGCCTTTATCTTGTTGGACCCTTGTGTCGGCCAGGAGTGCTTGTGTCGGCTTGGTTGTGTCGCCCAGGATGGTGTGTCGCCTAGTATGGGTTTGTGTCGCCCTTGGATCTTTGACTCTCTTGACCTCGTTTGTGTCACCACTAGTAGACACTTGGTGCTTGATGCTTGCATGTGGCAATGGCCTTGGACATGTGTTTAAGACATGCTAGAGTGGTGGTTTTTTTGCACATGAACAAGTGTCCCTAGGTGGGCGACACCTTGCTTGCTTTGCTTTGGTTTCTCCTCCATCCCCTTCTATATATGTGTTTCCCTTCTCTTGCTAAGGATCCCTTTAGTTCCTTAGACTCCTTCTCCTTGGTGCATGACACATTCCCTTCTCTTGCAAGCTTGGTGGCCTATCCTTCTTGGAGTCTCCTTCTTCCTTGGTGGTGCTAGGAGCTTGGAGCTTGCTTAAGGCGGGTTACATAACTCCTAACCCTAATTACATTACCATCTTCTATGTTCTTGTTCTTGTTGTTTATGATCGGCTATGTTGTTGTTAGTTTGGTTTCCTTGCTTAGTTGCACCTTGTTGGCCGAACCTATGATCTAGGGTTTCTTGGTGAGCAATACTCCTTTCTCTCCTAGGTTTTTAGGAGTGACCTTGAGTTCTAGTAGCATGGGAAATACCCCTCTCTCGTTTAAGTTGAGAGGTGAGCTTGTGTTCTAGTAGCTTGAGCAACACCCTCCTCTCACCATGGACTTGAAGGGTGAGGTTTGTGGTGGTTGTGAACCTTGCTAGGGTTGTTCCTTGTGTTGCCCGTTTGGTGATAGATGATGTGCAAGACCCCTCTCTCTTAGCTGTTGAGAGGTGAGCCATCCTCTTGATCCATTAGGGTTTCGGTACCTTTGTGCTTGAGGTTGATGGCGATCTTGTGAGTTGCACCTTGGCCATTATGATCTTGGGGGAGGTGCTGCCTGACAGCCCTCTTGACCTAAAACCCTAGACAACACATGTTGAGATGGTGAAAGGTGTTATTCCTTGGTCCCTGCTTGGTGTGTGTGTCGGGCATCACACCTGGATGCACAACCTTCCTGATACACTTGTCCTTGTGTTGGTTTGATGTCGTTATGCCTTGCTGGGGCGGAGCGTTGCTAGCTAGTCTGTAGTGGATGTTATCCCCTTCTTAGCCTTAGCTCTATGGGTGTGTCGGCCGATAGCACAACACTTGACGGGCGTTGCACGTTAACTTAGTGCCTGATACAGGTTGTTGCCCGATAGGCTTGGGTGCACGGCACATGACGCGCCGTTGTACAATACGTCATTGTTGAGTTGCACGCCCTGAGTGCCCGACACTGCGTTACGCCTAACACCCCTTGTTACCTGACGCTGTGTTGCATGACACAAGAGGTGCACGACATAGGTTGCACGTTACACCTGAGTGCACGTGATGGGTTGGTTTCTTTGTTTCCTGATATCACTTATAGTAAGGATCTTGTTCCTTCTGCAAACATCTATGATAGACCTTGTGTATGAATCATGTTTGGCTTATAATGGTGATCCTTAATATGCTGGATGGTAGTCATTATGGTGGAGCCTATCCATGTAACTTAACGTGTCTTTACATATGCATGTGATCATCTTGATATTATGAATAATGCTAAGCAAATGATAAACATGTAGAATGCCTTGCTTGATGATGTAACCTATGCTCATGGTCACAAGTTGAGGCATGATTGATAAAGCATATAATCATTAATGTCACCTTATATTGATAGCATGGTCTTTCTGTTAAGCCTATAATTATTGTGTATACTAACCATGCAGGTGATGCATAGCCAAGTAAAAAGTTATGAGGTATATATATGACGAGTAATATTGCTTTGATATCTACTCTTAATGATGAGATATCATATATGATGTGTTTTGGTCTGAGGACCTGAGTTTGGCTAGAATGCCTAAGTTGATGAGAATGCTTTGAGAGGCAGTGGCAGTATATGATGAGGGATTGAGATCCCATGGCAATGTGATGATCCTTGAGATGGATCTGGATGATTGGCAAGAGGCCAAGTGATAACATGTAATGTGGGATCCTTGTGATGGATCAGGATGATGTTGATTACAACAAAAGCATAATGTTGAGTTTTATGTTGTTTATTCTTGTTATAGTTTGCATGTTATACAACTTGGTTGAATCTTGCAATCCATATAAAAGATACTAATTAATCACAGTGGAATATATCATGTAGTTGCCCTGGCCATGGATCCATCATCGTCAGGAGCTGGTGATGGTGAAACGGGTTCTCCTACGGGTTAACCCGGAGCGCATATTGTTGAATATGCGAGGTTTCTCCTAGCCTAAAATAGTGAGGAGTCGAGTGCATCTATGGTTGCAGACTCAGGATATGTATAGGAGCATGGTGAACAGGCCCATGGCTCAGGATATGTGATATGGGAGCATGAATGTGTTCATGGCTCAGAGCACGATGAATAGGCCCGTGGCTCAGATATACTAGCGCCGAGACCTGTACCGAGGTGGGCTAGCGGATGGGTAGCCTATGGAGCTGACCCTGTGGTTGAGGCCACTTAAGCACGAGACTGCGGTCCTACTTGTGTTATACTCGTACACTGACTATGAGGTGGGAGGTCGTGGAGTCTGGCTCTTCCATTTGACCTTGTATGGCACCGTCTTTGGGTTTTGCAACCGAAGGTTGGATTTGAGCGGTATGGCTCACTTCCTCAGGGCATAATAATATGTAATCCAGCCGTATAGTATTTATTGCTTAAGGCAAAACACGGAACATTGATTGAGGCCTTGTTTGTGTAGATTAATCTTGTCATACCTTGCAGTTACTTATATGTTCCTCATGTTATGTGGTAAGCCTTTATAATTCTTATCTTGTTAATCATGTTCCATAGAGAAATAATTGGATATATGTCTTCCATGCAGTCTGGTAAGCTTGATGGTACAAATAGCCCTGCTATATAGACTATTACTCTTCTACGTTTTACTATTTATCTTCTCATGTTGCTTTGTCCTCTTAGTTTTATAGTTTTGGCGGGGAGTTATGTTTCTTGCTGGGACAATGTTCAATTGTCTCACCCCTGGTTTTCAGGTGTTCAAACTAGATGTGGTGGTGGTCGCGGAGTTGCGGCCGAGCAGCAAGACGAGCAGTAGAAGGCAAGAAATGGACATGCTGCTGTTTTGGATGTTTTGTAGTAGAGTCTTAGAGTCATCCTTGTACTCTCAGGTCCTTGGAGGTGTTTTGACATTGTTTCACGATGTATAGTTGTTGATGGTTTGTATATCCTGCTGCTGGTCGGATGTGGGCCTTTATGTATGTATAAAAAGGTGATGAACTCAGGTGAGGGTTAGACAGTTGTTCCCCTGAGCTCTGGACACGTATCAAGGCTTGTAAATATTTATATAACATGTTTTCTTGCAGGATGAAGACCAGAATGTAATAGTTTCTCAATTTACCCGCTTTCTGCAATCGGTTTTAATTAACCCGAGTTTTTGGTGATCTGTGGTTTATGGTGATTTCTACACGTTTTCACGTAACACCTCGTTGTCTTTGTGATAGTGGGATGTGTTGCCACAAGTTTGGTATCAGAGCCAGGTTCCCTGAGTCTATAGGGATGTAGGACTAGGTTGTGTATGTTCTTGTGAGTTTTCCAAATTTTCTTACGATCGTCTTCTGCTCTCAGCGGAAGAAAAGTCAAGATGTCTGGAAACCATGAAGAACATGCTGCTGAGAACAACGATGTTGCATCAGTTGATGGAGCAGAAGGGCAGGCACATGGAGATCGGGTGCCTGAGGTCCCCCAACCTGACCCAGCCATTCTTGAACATCCTGCTTACCAACAGCTTATGGGGTAGATGATGGCTATGATGAATCTCATGGTTGAGCAATTTCCAGTGCCTCCGCCAAGAGCACAGGCTCCCCATGGTGACACATCGGGTATTGGGAAGACCTTCGAGCGGCTTTGCCGAGTCGGAGCTTCAGATTATGATGGAACGGTTGATCTAGCGGATGCAGATCTGTGGCTGACAAGTCTTGAGAAAGCTTTCCGGATCCTCGACATCCCTGAAGCAGACAAAGTCAAGCACGCTGTCTACCTTTTGAAAGGTAGTGTTGGTCACTGGTGGACCATCGAGGAAGAGAAACGGCCTGGTGAGGTGATCGGATGGGAAGTTTTCCGGCGCGAGTTCGTCAGCAGATACTTTCTGAAGACGTATCTGGATGAGAAGATCAGTCAGTTTGAGAGCCTGCGACAAGGAATGATGAACATCACCGAGTACGAGGCTAAGTTCATGGATCTGTTGAGGTTTTGTCCTCATATGGCGGCGAGAGATGAAGAACGGATCAGACGCTTTGAGAAAGGCCTGAGTTCTGAGCTGACAACACATGTTTCTGTGTTGGAGAATAGAGAGCAGTTTTCTACATTTGTGGAATCTGTCCGGAGGATTGAACGGTCACTCAGGGAGAAAAGAGAATCCATGTCCAAGAAGAGGCCTACTCAGTTCCAAGGACAGAGGTTTGGTGGCTTCAAGAAGCTAAGGTTTTCAGCACCTTTTGTGATGAGAGGTTCCAGTGTACTGTCACAATGGTCTCTGAGTAAGGGTAGAGGATATGTTTCTTCGCCGTCTAAGGCACATAGTACAGCTTCAGTGGCAGTGACAGGGCCATCTAGGACACAGTTTGAAGATACAGCATGCTATCTTTGTGGTCAGATCGGGCATCTCAAGTTACATTGCCCGAATAGAGATGTTGAAGTAACGCAATAGCCAAGACAGAATCAACAAGGATCAGATAGATAGCAGCCTAGTAGTAGCAGAGGGTGAGGACGCGGTCAAGCGTCACAAGCTGGATCAACTGCTCTAGGAAGCAGAGGGCATGGACAGCAAGCAACGGCTCAATTCTACGCTATGAATCAGCCAGAGGCGATAGTCAACCCGCGAGTGGTGACAGGTCAGATGGAGTTATTTCATTCTGATATGTCTTCTTCTTGCTTTATATCTATTCTGGTTGACCCGGGTGCTACACACTCTTTTATCACCTATAGTATGCTTGAAAATTGTCGTTTACCTATTAGTTGTAAGAAGGATAGCTTGTTGTTAGAAACCCCTCTTGATGGTTCCTCGATGCTTCGAGAAGAGTGTCCATCTTGTGTCTTATCTTTCTTGGGACATAGTATACAAGTGGATCTTATACCGCTTGATATGCATGGTTTCGATGTTATTCTTGGGATGGATACCTTAGAAAAGTATAAGGTTGTTTTGGACTGTGGTTCCAAGCAGGCAGTGTTTTATGATTACGGAGAGAAGTGGATCTTCCAAGGAGATAAGAAGATTCTTCTGACGTGTCTGGTATCAGCTATGGTGGTAGGGAAGTTGTTAGGACAAGGATGTGAGGCGTTCTTAGCTCACGTGGTGGATACCGTTGTGGATAGCAAGGCAAAAGCTCCTAGTCTCAAGGAGGTGTATGTTGTTCGAGAGTTTGTAGATATGTTTCCTGATGAGTTCCCTGGTGTTCCTCCACCCCGAAAGATTGATTTTGAGATCAATCTGGTTCCAGGAACACAGCCAGTTGCACAGACACCGTATAGGATGGCTCCAGTAGAGATGGCAAAGCTTAAGAAGCAGTTGCAAGTGTTGTTGGATAAAGGTTTCATCCGACCAAGTATGTCGCCTTGGGGTGCTCCAGTGTTGTTCGTTAAAAAGAAGGACGGGTCGATGCGGCTATGTATAGATTACTGATAGTTGAACAAGGTCACGATCAAGAACAAGTACCCGTTGTTGAGGATAGATGATCTGTTCGATCAGTTGTGTGGTGCTACAGTGTTTTCAAAGATCGATCTACGGTCCGAATATCATTAGTTGAGGATTAAAGCGGATGACATACCAAAGTCAGCTTTTAGGACGAGGTATGGTCACTTCAAGTTCGTGGTTATGCCGTTCGGGCTAACCGATGCACCTGCTGCTTTCATGGATTTGATGAACAGAGTGTTCCGTCCGTTTCTAGATCAGTTTTTTGTAGTCTTTATAGATGACATCTTGATCTATAGTCAGGACAAGCAAGAGCATGAGTGACATCTTCGACTAGCATTGACTCTTCTTCGCCAACATCAGTTGTATGCTAAGTTCAGTAAGTGTGAGTTCTAGTTGGAATAAGTGGCTTTCTTGGGTCATGTGATATCTGCTGAAGGAGTCAAAGTGGACCCAAAGAAGGTGGAGTCCATTGCAGACTGGGAGCAGCCGAAGACGCCGATAGAAGTTCATAGTTTCCTGGGTTTAGCAGGATACTACAGGAGGTTTATCAAGGACTTTAGTACGATTGCGTTGCCGATGATGAATTTGACTAGGAAGGATGTACCTTTTGTCTGGGACGATCATTGTCAGCAAGCTTTCCAGAGTTTGAAGGAGAAGCTGACTAGCGCTCCAGTGTTGATCCTGCAAGAGCCTGAGAAGGGCTATGTTGTTTTCTACGATGCTTCCAAGAAAGGTTTAGGTTGTGTGCTGATGCAGGAAGAACATGTGGTTTCTTTTGCTTCGCGACAGCTTAAGAAACACGAGGAGAACTATCCAACTCATGACTTGGAGTTGGCAGCAGTGGTTCATGCGTTAAAGATTTGGAGACACTATCTTTACGGGGAAGTGTGTCAGATCTTCACGGATCACAAGAATTTGAAGTACATCTTTTCACAGCATGAGTTAAACATGCGACAGCGTCGATGGATGGAGTTAATCAATGATTATGACTGCACCATCGAGTATCATCCTGGTAAGGCAAATGTGGTGGCTGATGCGCTTAGCTGAAAGTCTTCTTCTCTTTCTTCAAAGAAGGCACAGTTGAGTTCCCTGGTATGCCATAGATGGGATATGTTTGTTTCCTTGCGGCAGATGAATGTGCAGAAGGAAGTTTCCTTGCCATCTGGACTTTTAGCACAGATGCAAGTCAAGCCTACGCTGAGACAACAGATCAAAGATGCACATCAAATAGATGATGCAGTACAGTTGATCAGATCAGAGTTCGGCAGCGAAAAGCATGATGGGTTCCATGAGTCTGAGGATGGACTAGTTTGCTACCGAGATAGGATGGTGGTCCCCGATATAGGTGATCTTAGGAATCTAGTGCTCGAGGAAGCGCACACGTCGATATATGCTATGCATCCATGAGTCACCAAGATGTATCATAGTCTGAAGGACTTGTATTGGTGGCCCAATTTGAAGAAGGATGTAGCGGAGTTTGTGGCTAGATGTGCGGTTTGTCAACAAGTCAAGGCTGAACATCAGAAGTCGGTAGGTACTTTGCAACCCCTGCCTATACCGCAGTGGAAATGGGATCATATAACTATGGATTTCGTAGTTGGTCTACCCCGGACAACTAGGAATCATGATTCCATTTGGGTAATAGTGGACAGATTGATGAAGTCTGCCCATTTCATACCAGTGAAGACAACGTATACGACTGAGAAACTCGCTCGAGTATATGTGGATGAGATAGTATGTTTGCATGGTGTGCCAGCAACGATAGTTTTTGACAGAGGTCCTCAGTTCACAAGTCATTTCTGGGAACAATTGCACAAAGCATTAGGAACGCAGTTGAGGTTCAGTACCGCCTTCCACCCACAGACAGATGGGCAGTCTGAGAGAACTATTCAGACTTTGGAGGATCTCCTTCGGGCTTGTGTTTTGCAGTTCCTAGGCAGTTGGGATATACATCTCAGTTTGATAGAGTTTTCCTACAACAACAATTATCATAGGAGCATTGACATCGCTCCTTATGAAGCCTTGTATGGCAGGAAGTGCAGATCTCCTTTATGTTGGTACGAGTCTAGTGAATATCAACTTTTGGGTCCTGAGTTAGTGCAGTAGACAACAGAAAAGATCAAAGTGATACAGCAACAGTTGAAAGCGGCACAGGACAGGCAGAAGTCTTATGCAGACAATCGTTGACGACCTTTGGAATTCCAGGTAGGAGACAAAGTGTATCTTAAAGTCTCACCATGGAAAGGTGTGCTAAGGTTTGGCCGGAAGGGTAAACTAGCACCCAGATATATGGGGCCTTACCCAGTCATAGCACGTGTTGGCAAGGTAGCTTACGAGTTAGAGCTGCCTCTAGAGTTGCACAGGCTACATCCAGTGTTCCATGTCAGTATGCTGAAGAAAAGTCATCCGGATACAAGGAAAATGACACAGTCAGACGAAGTTGAGCTTGATAAAGATGTGACCTACGAGGAAGGTCCTGTGGCGATCCTTGACAGAAGGGTTAAGAAGTTGAATAGGAAGGACCTAGTTCTTGTGAAGGTTCTTTGGCATCATCGTGGCATTGAGGAAGCCACGTGGGAGCTTGAGGAAGAGATGAGGAGGAAGTATCCCTCGCTTTTCTCTTTGGATTTTGGGGACGAAATCCCTTTGTAGAGGGTTAGTTTGTAAGGACCCTGACCTCCGTTTAGGGTTTACCCTATTTGTTTTTCTTATAGTTTCTTGCTAATCACCTTTGGTGGTGATTAGGGTTTATTTGTGCCTTGTTGAGAGTTGGAGGTGCTACTTGCAATATACCCAAGTTTAGGGTTTGTGGGCAAGTTTGTCACCTTGTGAGGTGTTCCTCCCTCTCCTTGCTTCCTCTGGTGTTGAGAGGAAGGTTTGGGCTCGTTTCTTGAGTTCCTTTGGGCTTGGTTGATCTTGTTGGGCTTTGTTGAGCCTTGCCTTTATCTTGTTGGACCCTTGTGTCGGCCAGGAGTGCTTGTGTCGGCTTGGTTGTGTCGCCTAGGATGGTGTGTCGCCTAGTATGAGGAGTGAGCTTGAGTTCTAGTAGCATGGGTAATACCCCTCTCTCGTTTAAGTTGAGAGGTGAGCTTGTGTTCTAGTAGCTTTAGAAACACCCTCCTCTCACCATGGACTTGTAGGGTGAGCTTTGTGGTGGTTGTGAACCTTGCTAGGGTTTTTCCTTGTGTTTCCCATTTGGTGATATATGATGTGCAAGACCCCTCTCTCTTAGCTGTTGAGTGGTGAGCCATCCTCTTGATCCATTAGGGTTTCGGTACCTTTGTGCTTGAGGTTGATGACAATCTTGTGAGTTGCACCTTGGCCGTTATGATCTTGGGGGAGGTGCTGCCCGACAGCCCTTTTGACCTAAAACCCTGGACGACACATGTTGAGATGGTGATGGGTGTTATTCCTTGGTCCCTGCTTGGTGTGTGTGTCGGGAATCACACCTGGATACACAACCTGCATGATACACTTGTCCTTGTGTTGGTTTGATGTCGTTATGCCTTGCTGGGGCGGAGCGTTGCTAGCTAGTCTATAGTGGGTGTTATCCCCTTCTTAGCCTTAGCTTTGTGGGTGTGTCGGCCGACATCAAAACACCTGACGGGCGTTGCACGTTAGCTTAGTTCCTGATACAGGTTGTTGCCCGATAGGCTTGGGTGCACGGCACATGACGCGCCGTTGTACGATACGTCATTGCTGAGCTGCACGCCCTGAGTGCCCGACACTGCATTACGCCTAACACCCCTTGTTACCTGACGCTGTGTTGCATGACACAAGAGGTGCACAACATAGGTTGCACGTTACACCTGAGTGCACGGGATGGGTTGGTTTCTTTGTTGCCCGATATCACTTATAGTAAGGATCTTGTTCCTTCCGCAAACATCTATGATAGACCTTGTGTATGAATCATGTTTGGCTTATAATGGTGATCCTTAATATGCTGGATGGTAGTCGTTATGGTGGAGCCTATCCATGTAACTTAACGTGTCTTTACATATGCATGTGATCATCACGATATTATGAATAATGCTGAGCAAATGATAAACATGTAGAATGCCTTGCTTAATGATGTAACCTAGGCTCATGGTCACAAGTTGAGGCATGATTGATAAAGCATATAATCATTAATTTCACCTTATATTGATAGCATGGTCTTTCTGTTAAGCCTATAATTATTCTGTATACTAACCATGCAGGTGATGCATAGCCAAGTAAAAAGCTATGAGGTATATAAATGACGAGTAATATTGCTTTGATAGCTACTCTTAATGATGAGATATCATATATGATGTGTTTTGGTATGAGGACTTGAGTTTGGCTAGAATGCCTAAGTTGATGAGAATGCTTTGAGAGGCAGTGGCAATATATGATGAGGGATTGAGATCCCATGGCAATGTGATGATCCTTGAGATGGATCTGGATGATTGGCAAGAGGCCAAGTGATAACATGTAATGTGGGATCCTTGTGATGGATCAGGATGATGTTGATTACAACAAAAGCATAATGTTGAGTTTCATGTTGTTTATTCTTGTTATAGTTTGCATGTTATACAACTTGGTTGAATCATGCAATCCATATAAAAGATACTAATTAATCATAGTGGAATATATCATGTAGTTGCCCTGGCCATAGATCCATCATCGTCAGGAGTTGGTGATGGTGAAACGCGTTCTCCTACGGGTTAACCCGGAGCACATATTGTTGAATATGCGAGGTTTCTCCTAGCCTAAAATAGTGAGGATTCGAGTGCAGCTACGGTTGCAGACTCGAGATATGTATAGGAGCATGGTGAACTGGCTCGTGGCTCATGATATGTGATATGGGAGCATGAATGCGTTCATGGCTCAGAGCATGGTGAATAGGCCTGTGGCTCAGATATACTAGCGCCGAGACCTGTACCGAGGCGGGCTAGCGGATGGGTAGCCTATGGAGTTGACCATGTGGTTGAGGCCACTTAAGCACGAGACTATGGTCTTGCTTGTGTTATACTCGTACACTAACTACGAGGTGGGAGGTTGTGGAGTCCGGCTCTTCCATTTGACCTTGTATGGCACCGACTTTGGGTTTCGCAACCGAAGGTTGGATTTGAGCGGTACGGCTCACTTCCTTAGGGCATAATAATATGTAATCCAGCCGTATAGTATTTATTGCTTAAGGCAAAACACGAAACATTGATTGAGGCCTTGTTTGTGTAGATTAATCTTGTCATACCTTGCAGTTACTTATATGTTCCTCATGTTATGTGGTAAGCCTTTATAATTCTTATCTTGTTAATCATGTTCCATAGAGAAATAATTGGATATATGTCTTCCATGCAGCCTGGTAAGCTTGATGGTACAAATAGCCCTGCTGTATAGACTATTATTCTTCTACATTTTACTATTTATCTTCTGCTGTTGCTTTGTCCTCTTGGTTTGATAGTTTTGGCGGGGAGTTATGTTTCTCACTGGTACAATGTTCAATTGTCTCACCCCTGGTTTTTAGGTGTTCGAACTAGACGTGGTGGTGGTCGTGGAGTTGCGGCCGAGCAGCAAGATGAGCAGTAGAAGGCAAGAAATGGACATGTTGCTGTTTTGGATGTTTTGTAGTAGAGTCTTAGAGTCATCCCTGTACTCTCAGGTCCTTGGAGGTGTTTTGACGTTGTTTCACGATGTATAGTTGTTGATGGTTTGTATATCCTGTTGCTGGTCGGATGTGGGCCTTTATGTATGTATAAAAAGGTGATGAACTCAGGTGAGGGTTAGACAGTTGTTCCCGTGAGTTGTGGACATGTATCAAGGCTTGTAAATATTTATATAACATGTTTTCTTACAGGATGAAGACCAGAATGTAATAGTTTCTTAGTTTATCCGCTTTCCACAATCGGTTTTAATTAACCCGAGTTTTTGGTAATCTGTGGTTTATGGTGATTTCTGCACATTTTCGCATAACACCTCACTATCTGTGTGATAGTGGGATGTGTTGCCACAATATTGGTGCAAGAAAATCAGTGAGAACACACATCGTATAGGGTCGACTTGATGAAGGTAGAAGATGACCTGGCAACCATCCAATTATGATATGACGGCCAGAAAGAGCATGTGCCCAAAAGGGAAAAGGATATATTCACGTGACAATGATTAATGTTGAGAAACTATAGGAAAATCCAGAAATCAATCAAATATATTAATGTTTGTGGCTTTAATAGTATGGTTTCTATTCTTAGTTAGCTAAGGGTTCAAACAAAGTCTAACTACATTGAAATTATATGCCTAGGAAATTTAAGCATGTAGATTTTGAATTTATATTAGTTTTTACTTTTAACCATCTAGTAATTTATTTAATATTTTAGATCTTATCTTATATTTTCTTTACCAATTAAAATAGGATAACTATACTTACTTCTGTAATGTGCAATTTTTCCCATAGGATACATAAAATATTTGGATCCCAAATCCAATTTCTATTTCTTTTTTAGATATTATTTATTAGCGAAGGGATCATATGTGACACATTTCATGCATTCACATACATGTTAGCACACATAAATTTATTATAATGTGACTGTATTATAATATGTGATGTTGATTATAAAATCTAATATCACCTAATGTGTTATATTTATTTTCAAACATATATATGTTATGGGTTACCAGTGAGTTGTTCATGTTATATGCCTTAATTATATACTTTGAAGTATATCTCCATCCTTATTTTTTCATTTCTAAGTAACCAACCATACTAACCTCCTAATCATGGAATATGGTACGATTCTAGGTTTTGGTATGTTACAACACTCCTCCCATTGAACAATTTTGTCCTTAAAATCTAATCATCCATACATTATTAAACAATTACTATCCACCCTTCAAATGGTAACCTAATAAGCCAAACTAAACAACTCTAAAAGATATTAAGGTTACATATGGATCTTATAGTTGCGAAAACTTTGGATGTTTATGTTGTTCATAGGTCATGTATCCAAATAATAGGTCATAGCCACATAAGGTTGAATTGTAGGTCCTTGTGCTACTAACCTAACAACCCTAAGGTTCATATCATCACCCAAAATTCATTGGATACAACCTTATACAACTTAAGGGAGACTAATGGGTAGGTCAACTAAACCTTTTAGCACAAGCCTCATTTTTGTAGTCATCACTTCAACTAAAATCTAGGGTTGGATTTATATTCTAACTAATATAAGGTTTATATATCAAGAGTTCACACATCTCTTCATTGTGACTTAATTCAAGAAATCCTCGATAAAATCCAAAAGAGAAATTTTTATACGTATAGTATTATAATGAAAAATAATTTTAGAGACGAAATCAACCGATCATAAAACAAAAGATGGATCCAAAATCAATTGTGAGAACCAAGTTATATTTGTGATCTCCTTATCAACTATTTTCTCATCATCATGCCAAAATTTACCCTAAAGTTAGATCTTATCAACCAAAGAGATTTGTCACCATCAGCCTATATAGTAGGATAAGATCACATTAGGGTTTGCTAATCATGATTCTTATGTGTACCTCATATGATTCTAAATCAACCTTTCATAATCTCATGAGTAAAATAGGTCAATTCTAGGGTAAACATATCACTTATAGGATGACAATCTAAGGAAAGGGTTCTAATTAGGGAGACAAAATTGAGATAGTCAGAATAGGACTACTATGCATCTGATACCATCTTGTAAGGAGTGGGACCCGATAGGGGATCCACTCCCTACTTAATTTGAGGGAAAAAAACCCATCTAGTCCAAACACACTAAAAAGGTATGATGGAATAGGTGTTTTTTTCTCAATTGAATGGTATACAAGACCAAAGTATACTAGTGTAAATAAATGTAATGACTGTATTCAACAATACAAGATACAAGATAATCCCCACTTGTGGTTTACATGAAAGCAACAACTTTTAGATATAGGTAGAGGGATAACCAACTATATCAAGTCTATTTTTCAAGAGTATCTCCACTAGGCTAGGTCCATGTCATATGTAAAGTACTCCATGTTCTTTCACTTAAGCGGTTGGAATCATACCCCATAAGAGAAGACAAAAATGGATGTTGTCAGCATAAAATTCTCTACGTGCACAATATATGGATTGAGAAATATAAGGGAAAGAGGACCACAAATATAATAAGGCTTCCCATCCAATAGGAAAAGTACCATCCAACTGGAGAACAAAAGAATATGAAAGATAAATAAAAGATATTTCTTGCCTTATTTAATATTACAAAATATTTTCACAATCATAAACAATGCATGTAAGCAACATTACACTAAGGTTATTTCAAGCAGGGTTGGGACACCATAGGATCTCAGCCAAAAAGTATCAGGTGAAATATGCACACCTAGGCATAATATGTGCATCCTTTATACATATACGAGTGGAATACGCACACTCAGGATAGAATACACACGTCTAAATGTATGATTGTACATATGTACCACTACTAGAAATAAAATTAGTCTAAGACATGTAGAAAATATAGAGGAAAGATATAAGTTTATTCAAGCTCAATAAAGTAATGTGAACATCCAAATGTAGGGTCAAGGTCCCATTAATAAATATCCAACAATACCCACAAGTAAGGTGAAACATGAGACCATGAGAGTCCACCACATGAAAATTATGTATCATTCAATTCAACTACTAAAATTAGGGTTTCCATAGGGAGCAAGATACAAATTAGGACCCAACAATCATATATAACAAAGTAAGAAGATCACAAGATTCTAAATAAAAACATAACTACTCAAATGAGTCAACAACTTAGAAGAGAGAAAATTATGTAGGGTAAAATGTCCCAGAGGTCTAAAAGAGAAAGAGGAAATATAGGTAATTGCTTAATTTAGATTTGAGGGGATGCAAGATACCTCACATCGAGTCTAAATATGTGCAAAGTCAACCCTAGGTCCAAGCCATGGTTTTCAAAACACATATTAAACATATATGTGGAGTTAGAGTTAAGTTCATATTAATTATAAGAATCCTAAAAAAACACCTCATTAGAGAATTAGGTTATCAAAACCATGCCATATTATGGATTATGTTTTTGTGAACTCATGGCATATTTTACTTCATTTTTTACTCATAGATTATTATATATTAATTATATAATTCTAACCAATTATAAAAATATATAAAACCACATATTTATGGTATTGTAATTAGGTAATAAAACTAATACCATTGGGTAAATAAAAATATTATGACTCCAAAACCTATTTTACTTTATTTTCTAATCTATAAATAATCTACTAGGAAAAAAATTATTTCTTGACCAATCAGAAGACAAAGCAAATACATATGTGTAAGATTATCCACAACAGGGTAAAAGCAAGTTGAGGCGGTTCTATCTGTGTTGACCAATTGGAGTGGGCCTACGCAGAGTCGGTGCAAGACTAGACTCATCTAAAAAGACCCAATTGCCCTCATCGAGTAAATCCAAAAAACATAGAGATGAAAAGGGAAACTTTGTATTATCATTCAGGACATGGTTCTTCTCCTTCGCTTCTCAGCTCAGGAAGCAAACCCATAATAGTGGAAACCCAGCCACAACCCCACTCTGGAAATGTGGGAATTTAGAGACCAAAGGGAAGAAACTCACAAACCATTGAGGTTGATCTATAAGCTCCTCATAAAGTCATTGAAACAAAAGGATAGAATATTCATGGTGAGAAGAGTTGGATCAAAAAATCAGTTCAAAGGTGGAAGGAGGAGATTGTGAACAAAGGAAATACCAAGTTTGAGGAGATGGTAACCATTATAGAGGTTGCGTCCATGACCTCCATACTTGTTGAAACAGGTCTCTCTAGGAAAATATTCTAGGGACAACACCACAAAATCCGCTCTATTGAGAGTGCCACACAGAGGTTGAGTAAGAGCTCAGGGTAAACCCGAAGTTCAGTGATGTTGGAAATCTCCAATTGATGCATGCGGTCGTATGAAGGGAGTACTCAACTCATCTATCAAAGAATTAATATGGGGAAGATATAGAAATCATGAGAAGATTCTGGGGAAATTGGTAGCAGGGATCGAATCCTTAGACTACCACATTGCTTTCAAGATTGGTAGGTTTTTACGATATTCAGACATGCGTCTTCTATAAGTGGGGGAAGAGAAAGGAAAATTGACAAATTTGAGGTTTAATAAAGAACCAAGAGAGAGATAAAAAGATGAGGAATCAAAAATGGAAAATAGTGGTGAAGAAATCATAAAAAAAGGTGCAGGGATGAGGGAGATATCGGTGCTAGAAAATCAGTGAGAACACACAGCATACAAGGTCGACTTGCTAAAGGTTGAAGATGACTTGGCGGCCAACCAATTATGAGATAATGACCAGAAAGAGCTCACACCCACAAAGGAAAAAGATACATTCACGTCACAGTGATTAATGTCGAGAAATTATAGGAAATTGGGAAATTTATCAAATATATTAATGGTTTTGAAACTTTAAAATATGTTTTCTTTTCCTAATTTGTTGACAGTTCAAATAAATTCTAGTTAAAGTGAAATTTGACACCTAGGATAATCAAAGTGGGTAGATTCTGAATTTTATATTAGTTTTTTTTTAACCATCTAATATTTTATTTACAAATTTAGATCTTATCTTTTATTTTATTTCCCAATTTAATTAAGATCACTATAACTACTTGTTTAATATGAAATTTTGATCACGACCTAAATAAAATATGAGGAACCAGAATCTAATTTCTATTTCTTATTTAGAGACTATTATTTGGTGATATCATGGATTTGGGGCTCAAGGGTGTTATTAGCATATCCATTTACCAAAAAGGCATTTATGGATAATATATTCATTTTACGTTCTTTTATGATTATCTTCACATTACTAACCTTCCTTACTTATTTTACAAAACAAAATCCTTTGCTAAACCCAAGTTTCATTTTGAAGATATGTTGTGATATTATCTTTCCAACTAAATTCAAGCCAATTCTTCATTATATGTTGCCTCTTTTTATGACTTATTCATGCATTCCCAAAATAATATTAATATGAATATATATATAGGAGAAACAAGAGACATCTATTTATTTATACTGCTCTCTAGTGCAGTCAAAACATCAGAAATGTTTACAGGAGAAATGAAATTACAACTTCTAGGGATTGAATGCTTGAAACTAAGGCTTTGGTTGGTTGCAAGGTAGTGCTTTGCAATCCTATCAGCATGCTTGTTAAAGATGTGTCTGATATAGAATATGGTTTCAGAAGGGACGAGGCTCCTCGCCTTTGTCACGTAGGGTTTTAAGAGGGGGACAGTGGTTATTCCAGTGATAGCTCAGACCACTGATAGAGAGTCTGATAGAATGTATGCATTATCCCAATGATGATGTTTGCATAATTCGATGGCTCTCACAATGGCTTTGGCTTTGGCTTCTGCTTCCATAGCTGAGGTAGCTTCAGTGATGTTGCCCATGCCCAAGATATGGAGTCTTCTAGCATTAACAACATGGACGTCGATGGCTGCATTGTGTGTGTTGGCTTGAAAAGATGCGCCTGTGAAGACATAGAGGTCTCTGCCTTGGAATGGTCTCCGATTGTTTTCGAATTCAATGACCCTCTCATGGTCTTGAGTAGCTATGTCTTGGATTGTGAGATTTCACTACTTGATGAAGAGGGCTTTTCTTGCAGCTGGTTTCTCCTGGCGCTGGTGGATGAAGCTATTGCGACATTGTCATAGGTTCCAATAGGTAATTGCCCATAGATTGTGAGATCGGTGGTGACCACTCATCCTGTGGTCAATCCATTCCTTCTTGTTTAGAGAGAAGTGACTGATCCTAGGCGACACTAGCTTCCAGACTTCGGCATTGGAGGGGCAGTCCCTCATAGCATGAAGAAGAGTATCCCTATCATTGTTACACACTGGACAAATTAAGCTCGGAGACATCAATGTTTCAAGGATGCTTTTCCACATTGGTGAGGAGAGCCTGATGTTGTAGGAGCCAGAGAAAAGTTTTTATTCGAGCAGGTAATGGGGATCGCCATATCTGCTTCCAATTGTTAGGAAGATTGATTTCTTTTTCTTGATAGAGCCATCTGTAAGCAGATTGAGAAGTGAAGCCACCGTCTTGCTCTAGGGACCATATCCACTTAACCTCCAACATGTTATTTGAGGGTGACAGAATGTGCTTGATGATGTCTTCTACATCTGGTAGCAGGTAGAAGTTAATTAAACTCCAGTCCCACCCATGAATATATTGAATCTCACTTCCATAATTTGCGTCATACATCTTATTAGGGGTTGGGCACATGTTTATATGCATGAATTTTCATATTTTACTTGTTTATCCCATATAGTCAATTACCTCAATATTTACTTAGATTATGGCAAATTATTCATATTTATGGACATGAAAACTCCAATTATTATTCTATTTCATATATTGAGAATAGTATACTTCTCATTAAACATACATTAGCCATTATGTGAATATTAGTAAGCAAAGGGATCATATATGATGCATTTCATGCATTCACTTACATGTTAGCACACATATATATTATTATGTTAATGTGAGTGTATTACAATATGTCATATTGATTATAGAACCTAATGCTACATAATGTGTTATATTTATTTTAAAGCCTATATATGTCATAGTTACCAATGAGCCATTCATGTTATATGCCTTAACTATATACATTAAGGTAGAACTTCATCCTTATTTATTCAAATTTAAGGAACCAAACATACTAACATCCTAATCATGGAATATGAAAAGATTCTATGTTTCATTATGCTATAGTAGACCAAACCTAGTCTAGGTTTATAGGTGTGGTTATCCTAGCTCTTTTTGTGGCAAGGGTTGGTATAAAGTGTAGGAGAATGATTTTCACCCTGCATTAGCCCATATACAACCTATAACATGCTCTTTGCTAAGTTTGGAAGGGAATACACACTAGCAAGTTAGATATCACACCTAGGACTAGAGGAATAGATGGGTAGAAGGATGAAGAGGAAAACTAGTTATGTTTCCATAGGTTGATTTAATAGTTTTTCGCTTCCAAGCCTTCATATACCTCTTTTATCCATACCTTAGGTGGTTTCAAAGATCAAACACCAAAGCAAGTGGTAAAGAGAGATAAAAAGCATGAAAATAGAATCAATGAACAATATCCAACGTTTTACATGAATATTCCCCTTTCATGGTATCAAAATCACCTATTTACCTAATTATAGCCTATGAGAAGACTTTGCTACTCATGATATAAGCAAATAAAAAGAAGAGGAGAAACAAGAATAATGACCCATAGACAACAATGATGAAGCCTTCTTATTCACTTGTAATATAGGGTAGATGGCATATAAATGAAGTAAAATGGTGGACAAAACCCTATACAAGTAGGGTTTGGTGGAAATTGGGAGGTAGTAGATGAAATAGGAGTAGGTGGGCACACTTCACTACTATCAATGATAGAGGGAGCTAATCTTCATCCCTAGTATGTGACTAAGGCTTATATCGAGGTTTAGGGTAGCTAGGATAAGTGGAGGGTAAAGTGGTAAAATGAGTCAAAGGGAAGCACTAGGGTTTAGGATTCAAATTTGACCATTCTTCTCTTACTTCCATTGTTCTTCCTTACAAGAAAGATGTTTGTGTTTGGGTAGAACCATTTTGGTGTGGGTGGCTAGGTAATGATAGGTTGTTTTGATCATGTCTTTGGGGTGAGTGGTACGACCGTTCTAATAATAGGATGGTCAAGGAGATTGATATGAGGAATGGTGGTTTTAGGTATGGAACAATAATTCTAAGCATAGAATGGCTATGGTCTTTTGGTATAAGATAATACATATATTTAGAAAATGGTGGCTGATGGAAACAATTGTTCTTGTGACAGAATGGTCATTTTCATGATTTTGTGGAATAGCGTTCTGGATGAATGGTCATTTTGGGAGTGATGGGTTATGACAAGTTCTGGGGGAGTTAGGGATGTTCTTGAATGGTGATTTTTCATGGAAAATGGTTGGAGAAGACATGCTTTTATGCTCTTCTACCCCCTTCCTTTTTGATAATGTCAAAAGGAGGAGAGATTTTCAATGTTTTGAAGCTCAACCATATTTATTTTATTGCATATGTGATCCTTTTCTTGTTCATTATATGCTTTTTCATGTGACTTGCTAAAGGACCATATAGTACATGTATGTTATATTGCTTTATGTAGATAGACTAACTATGCAGGTTAAAGTAAGAATAGATTGAGGGGGAGCAATTCACATTCTTCAAATCTTGGATACCCTTACCATTCACAAGGCAAAGGTATAATTTCAACATCATTTGATCAACAATGGTGTCAATATGGTATGCCTTTATTCTTGATTACTTGGGATAGTTTGGAGTTTTTCTTAATGGGACTTTGGACTCCACTCATGGGTAAGTACTTGGGTACAAATTCTTCTCTTTCTATCAAATAGAATTCAAATGCCTATAAAATAGTGCAAAAGACTCCATATGTGCATTTGACATAAGATATTATTTATTGGGAATATTACATGCATTATACATTTACATGAGCACAGTTGACTCAAGCTTTTGGAGTATGAATAGGGCTTACTATTTCTTTTTCTTTTGAATTGTTTTATGATGTAGAGAGATAAGAAGTGATGTAAGAAAGTGAATACAAAGGAGATTCAAGCATCATGCATTTCCACATAAGGTATCCTATAACAAAGTTAGTTCAAAAAAATTCATCATAATGAAAAATCCATAATGAATAAGAAAGTATGGTAAACAACGTGTTTCTCTTAAGATTAGAGCAATCTTTAAACATTTATGACTTGCAATGATTGCATTCATCCATTCAAATACAAATCCAAGAGAGAGGTGAAAAATATTTATAAGGTCATAATCTAATATTGTTGATAAAATAGCACATGAAATTTTGGGTGCATTTGTCAAAGGTTGGCGATTAAATTCAATATTATAGTTATATTAGTTGAAACACCTTTAGGTCAAAAGATCTCTACTTCGGCAGTTTGGCAAAAGTGTATCAAATTGTTGATCCAACATTTCAAGATATATCTACTAATATAAGTCAACAAAGATAAATATAAATAAGAATATAGCCAATAAATTTCCAAAAATCTATATGAATTTTAAAATTAAATTGCATGGAAATAGAAGTACATAGAATTGAAAACTACATGTCATGCAAATGAATGTAAGGAAAAACAAAAAAGAAAAATAGATAGTTTCTTTGCATACCTTTGTGTCTCAAAGTTTTCAATGTTTTTCACCATGCAACCTTCATAAAACCTAGATTCCTACTCCACTATAGGTGCAAAGAGAGCAATGAGCTCATTGAATGTCATGTATTACAAAATTCATGACTAAATGGACCTGGATGGCATCTTTATTTTCTAGAATAAATTTTTCAATAGTGTTGAATAATTGTTGGGTAATCTTCCAATATGTGACTTGTGTATCCAAGATGATCTTTTGTATCTCAATATCCTCCACGTGTAGTTTGAATGTGACATAAGTCCCCATAGCCCCCAAACTTTTTTTATAAGCATATCTCATTGACAATACTTTCCTACTAAAATTTTGAGGGTCCTTATCCATTATCTCGACTTAGTCTTCATGCAATGGAGGTGGTGTTCCTCTCAAGCCTTGTGCCCTAGATTCTCTCCACTCAACCACTAATTAGGTTGTTGCATCAATATTAAATCCAACATCTACATCCTCGTAATATTCCTCTTTGTAATCTTTAGAATGTGAGCTAGTGTTAAAGTTGATTGGTGGTTTACCTTGGACATTGAGCATTTTGTTCATCCTCTTCATCAAAGATCAATCTCCTTCTTTCTAGTGCTAGCATGGGTTGTGTCTATGGTGGTTGTGGAGATCTTTAAGGAGGTAGAGTGCCTTGTTGTTGTGGTTGGTATAGGGTCCTGAGGTAGATATAGAATGTATGCCTTCTTGTTTAGGTGGATGCCATCATGATGTAGGGGATGCTCGACCTCTTCTTCTTGGGGGTCGACTCTTCACCTTTAAGGAGTCAAATAAAATCTTCTAAGTCTTCATTTAATTGTTTCTCTCTAGCTGCATTGTAGCTAGTATCATTGGAATCATCATCATCGTGCAATGATGAGAGTGTGGTGAATGGGTGATGGGGGATGGTGTATGAAATGGTGGAGAGTAATTTGTTGTATTCTTGGAGAAACAAAGGCGAGGGAAGCCTTTTTGGTCATGGAAGGAAAAGCCTTGCCCACCTTCTTCAATTTTTCTATGGAAAGAGGGAAGTTTTAGTCTGATTTTACTATATTTTATAGTGTTTTATAGGTGGAGAGGGAAACGGAGATATAAAAGTTTGAATAAGATAGTTGTAGATTGGGGAATACTGAAGAAGCTCTAAGGATCATCCTTGAAGATTAGATCTTGATTGAAGGTGAGAAATCAAACTCAGAGAAACTAGGTGACAACTACGATGTAGCAAGGTTGTGAAAAATGGTCATGGCCTATGAGGGTTCAAGTGGGGAGCGTCCTAGATCATCCCCCCCACTTAACCCTTAAGTGGTGTTGGCCCAACATAATACAGTCGGGTTCTACAAACAAAATGGTTGTTTATCTAGGCTAATTCTTTTCTTTGACTGCTTCTCTCAGTCAATATAGCCATTCTATATACAGAACAATTGTTTTATGTTGTGGTTACCATGACCTTTCTAAAGGTATAATTTGTGTTCTCATTCTTAAGGAAGATCATAAGATTTTTGTAACATGTTAGGGAATATTTCTAGAACCATTCTGGAAGGAAATATTACCATTCTAATAGATTGTTAGAAAGGTAATCTTCCTAGAATGAATGTTCTCATCTTGTGCTCAAAATCATTTTTGTGCAATTTCCATGGTTTTTCTACACATAGAACATCTTCTCTATAGGCTTCGTTCAACACATTCTATTCATTCATTATAAACGTTTCATTTCTTTGATGATAATAACACCTCCATCATCACTTTTTCTAAAAATATTCTTCCCCTATCCCTATTCTATGATGAATCAAAGACAACAAAAACTATCAATTATCTCTGTGTTTGTGTATTTTTGGAAAGTATAAACCAAAATTAAAAGTCAATGTGAGATGTGAGTTTGAGAATCTCATAAATGGGATGGGTTGTCTCCTACTAGTGCTAAGTTTTATGCCTTGAACTATGCTTGATGTTCCTTCACTCTTAATATTCTCAATCAATGTGAAAATGCCAACTTTTGGTTGAATTTTTTGGGCCAACTTCAACCACAAGCTTTAGTCTTCTCCCGTTCACAATAAACTCATTTCTATTTTCTTTTCCTTGAATCACAACTGATCCTGATTGATACACATGATTCACCATGCACAGACCTTCCCATATTGATTTAACATTCCCCAAGACAAAATTCATTCTTGAGTTGTACATCTAAATCCATTAGCCAGGCTTAGATTTCTTCTTTTGTATTAGTTTGTCATGTAAGAAATTCACCCATTCTTTGTAGCTCTTGGACATCTCATAAGCCTCATTGCTCAGATCTTCTACATCATTAAATTGCAACTTTATCTAGATTATGCGCGTCCATGTCTATATTTACATCAATTGATCTTAACACCCATGAAGCCTTATGTTGTAGCTCAACCAACAAGTGGCAGCTCTTACCATAGATCAACTTGAATGGAGTAGTGCCAATTGGGGCCTTGTACATGGTAAGAGACTAATCATTGCAGTCTGGTCTTACTATTTCTGTCAATGATGGGATTTATCTCTCGATTGGCAAGCTCAACTCATCTATTTGTTTATGGATGATATGGCGTATCTACTCGGGGCTTCACACCAAGCCTCTTCAAGAAGATCTCAAAATCTCAATGTATGAAGTGACTACCTCCATGCTTATCATATATCTTGGGATCTAAAAGAAGCTAAAGATGTTTGAGTTTACACAGTTTCACACCACTTTGTGATCATTGATTCTTATAGTTACAACCTCAACTTATTTAGGTACATAGTCAATGGACACCAAGATGTACTTAAACCAAAAAAGGGAGGAATGAACCCATGAAGTCAATATTGTATACATCAAAAATCTTCACCACCAATATAGAAATAGAGGCATCATGTCCCTCTTAGAAATTGTCCCCACCTTTTTATGCACTTGAAGAAGGATTTATAGATATTGTGTCAATCCTTGAAGAGAGAAGGCCAATAGAATCTACATTGAAGAACTTCAGTTGTAGTCTATTTGCCCCCAAAATGACCTCTGTGTGCATCAGAGTGGCATGTGGTGAGCATCTCAAGTTGTTCAGTATTGGGAATGAATCTTCTTATCAATTGATTGGGGCAATACTTGAAAAGATATGGTTCCTCCCATACGTAATTCTTCATGACTGCATATAACCTCTTCCTCTCTTCACTTGACCTTGTTCTTGGTACTAATGAGTCAAGAAGTTTGTTATGTGCTTTTATAATGGTCAACTGAGGTAACAAGCATGAGCTTCTCAGGCATAGTCTCCTTGGTTATGTCACCTCTTTATCTGATTTCTCAATGCATGGTAGGTGATCGATTGTGGAGTTATCATACCCCTTCTTGTCAAAAATATCCAAATTAACTTCTCAGAATAGAAAAAAACATATTATCAATGTTGGCTCATAATCCTTTTTAGACATTAAATATCTCAAAGTATTGTAGTCCATATAAACAATAACTTTGTTTTGGAGAATATAATATTGGAATTCATAAATGGAAAATACGATGGCAAGATGTTCTTTTTAATAATTTGTATAATTCCTTTGGCCTTCATTAAGAGGTTTGCTAACATAATAAATTGCATGATGGACATGGCCAATTATTTGTCCCAATACATTCCCAATTGTGGTATCATATGTATCAATCATGATCTCAAATAGTATAGAGAAATTTGAGGGTTGCATGTTAGGAGCAAGAATAAGCTTCAACTTTAGATGGTTGAAGGCCTTAGAGCATTTATCATAAAAGTGAAAATATGTATAATTTTGAAGGAGACAATGCAAAGGGTGTGACATCTTGCTAGATGCTTTAAAAAAATTTGATTGAACTCGACATCTCCCAAGAAATATTGAACACATATCATAATAGAAGGAATGGTCAAAGTACAAATCAAACCCTCTTTAGGCCTATCAACTTCAATCCCGACTTTAGAAACTCTATGTCCTAAGAGTATCCCCTTAAAGACCACGAAATAAATCTTCTTCCATGATAGGAAAAAATGGAATTTCACACATATTTCAAGAACTATAGCGAGGTGAGATAGATTTGTCAAATGATTTCCTAAAGATGATAAATCATACATAAAGACCCCATCATATCAACAAAAATGGATGCCATACATCTTTAAGATGTCGAAAGTGTATTGAGAATACTAAATACAATTTTTATATAAGCAAATGTTACACATGGACAAGTGAAGATGGTATACTCTTGGTCTGTAGGGTGAACTACTACTTTTAAATATCCAAAATGACCATCAAGAAATTGGTAGAAGCTCTACCTAGCTAGTCTCTCAAGAATTTGATCAATAAATCACAATGGGAATTGGTCTTTCTTTGTCTTCCCAGTTGATTTTACTTGATCAACACAGATCTTCCACTTTTATTGTTCCCTCATGAGGATTTGCTATCCTTATTCATTAGATGTTCCATTTATTCTACCCTTCACTACTTGTATAGGTCTCACCCATGGATTGTTAGAAATTGGATATATGATACCCACATCGAGAAACTTTACAATATCTTGTGCACTACTAACTTCATCTTTGGATATAGCCTTCTTTTCTATTCACAGCTTAAGCGGGCATCATCCACCAAGTATATATGATGAACAAAAATGGATGGGTCAACCCCCCTCAAATCGGAAATAGACCATCCAGTAGCCTCAATGTTCCTCTTCAAGACAAAAATGAGAGCATCCTCTTGGTTTAAGGAGAAAATGGAGGAAATGATCACTAAGAGGTATGCATATTTTAAACCATTGGGAATGGTTTTCAACTCTAGAATGTTAGGTTATTCAATAGAAGTCTTTAGCAGATTATAAACTATAGAGGGAAGAATCTCACTAGTAGCTACTACCTCGGTCTCTAGGACCTCTTCATCTTCTTTAGAAAATTCAAATTGGTTCAAGTACTCTTCCTTTTGTGGCAGTATCAATCCATGTCAATCAAGCACTCTTCAACAATGTCCTCTAGTCAATCAAGTAAATAGAATTCCTCTTCGGTATCACATGTGGATTTGGTTTTGTAGGAGGCTTTAAATATATTATCCTTATCTTGATGTGCTTGAAAGTCACGTACATGGTGACAATCCTAACATGGATTATTGCATCAATTGTAGACAAATAGGGTCTTCTTGGATTATGGTAACCCTTCTACTATCCTTGTCCACATCAATCACAATGTAGTTAGTGGGGGCAATAGTTGATGTGTCATCATCAAGTTTCAACTACACATCAACTACTCAGACTCTAGGAATCTTCACAGACCAATCAACCAATTGAAGGGTGCATATGGATGGTTCTAGTTTGCGTATACCTAAATCAACACACACACCATATGGCATCCGTAGGGAAATATGGCTACAGAGAAGGCAGCGGAAACAAAAACTTTATCTACCATATTCCCATAACCAATGGATCACGTCAAATACTATAAGATGGAAAGGATGATGTCGACAATATACCTGGTCCTGGAGCAAGTAAAATGACAATCTTTGTCATTGTAGATGCACAACTATGAATCCTAGTTGCATTGGGACTTATCAGACTGCAGTGCCTCCTGGTCTACACCACGGACTGCATCCACAAACCTTTTCTTCTTTAGCAGCTCATCTTATCATGGACTGTTGGTTGATGTTGTCCTCCTAGTGGCAGACAACGACCTCCCACCTCTAGATAAGTCCACATAGACCGCCTATAACTCCTGTCATCCTGCTAGAATAGACAGGAAAGAATTGTCCCTCACGTTGGTGCACTAGTCACCAACTTGCTCTTCCACAACAATGATCTCAATTTCTCTCTCCCTTGTTGTTCCTCCCTAGTCGGGTAGAACTTGCTTGGTCTCTCGTGGTTTCCACAACCAGAGAGGATAATGTTTCTCATAGCAACTGATTATCAATTGTATTTTTTTCTCTAGGAAGCCCCCAATACCTGTCTATTGATAGGAGGGGTTTGGGTCCAGGTTCCCATTCGATGTGGGAGTGGAAGGGACCAGAAGATCTCAAATTTTTGCAACTTGTAACTACCAAAATAGACATTTGTCACACTAGATGGTTGCATGGCATGCTAGACGGTCATCTCGTACTACAAGATGGTCATTTTGTAGTTTCTCGATTGCACACAAAATTGGAAATTTTGATTCCAATTGATATCGCATATTAATTCATTGCACAACAAGTAATGTGCAATCAAAATGAACTTAGAAATATCTAGAACCTTCCCTCATCCAAACCGGACCATCTCGCCCATGCGAGATGTCCGTCTCAATAACCCATATGGTTGTTTGGTGAACTGAACCGAGCCAGTCAGTTTGGTCGGTTCACTCTTAAGCCAATTTCAACTCAAATTAGGCCTGACTCCCCAAACACCCATCTCAACACTTGATACGGCCGTTTGACACTCCAGACGGTCATCTCAACACTTGAAATGGGTGTTTGGAAGTGCAGTCAGCCTATATGTTGTGTGAATCAAACACCTAAACATTTAGTACCTAATTCAATTGCCATTCAAGATTAAACTCCTCTACTAGGTCGGGACCTATGTGTGTGACCCTATAGGTCCCATATTGCGTTGGGACTGAATGTCCATAACAACTTATGACATCACAAGCAATGAGTGGTTCCTAGTCGCACATCAATGCTACCCAACTAAATGGAAAGTTTGGGAACAACTTCAACCTACAATCTATGTATGGTGTTGTAGTGCTTGTATAGTTCATTTGTCATTGATGTCTAGATTGAACTCAAGGCATGGAGCATTCATCCTCTTCATCATTCAATCTTGTTTCTTGAACCAAGAGCATACTATCTGAGATATATGTAAGCTCAATATTACATATTGACTCACATGTGATTGGCCATGCATTTCTCAGTAACGCTAATTAAGAGGCCTAGAACATCAAACTCCCGTAGGAGGGACAAATCCCATTTCTATCATTAATAGTCTATCCTAATGTGTCAAAGTAACCCAATCATCACCGTTATAACAAACCATGTTTTAGGACTGCGTTTGATGATGTCAAAGTGTACCCAATGACATGTAATGGGTGCAATGATTTCAGGTCTAAGAACCACAACCACCACCATCACTGTGAGAACTGACTATGAATTCCATGATGATGACTTCCATGTGTCAGTCTCATGGTGGGTCTATCCAATACACTGTTCTCTATCATGTTTCTATGTGATTAGTTTGATATTGCCAGATCATGACTAATGAGATTCTGTCATCAGCCAACTCATACTCTGATCTTATGTGTTATTGTTGTCTATCAACCTTCTATAATAACAAATGATCAGGGACTTAATGAGAATATGCATATGTACTCTTAACATATGTATGATCTCATTCTTCCAAGTCACATACTTGAAGACATACATCATTGAGTAATATTATTCCCTAGACATTTATAATGTTACATCATTATCTCAGAACTGAATTAAATAGAATAAATTGGAAGCTTTCCTTTTATTAATAATCAAATCATTTACAATTTATGCCATTACAATCATCACATGATTGGCTCTCTGGGCATACATACCAATAGACTCCCACTTGCACTTAGATACAATCACTTACTAATCGTATTCCAAGTGATCTAACATGACCCTCATGATTCTACTGTGAAAGTGCCTTTGTTAAGGGGTTAGCAACATTATTTTAGTTGGTACTTTGCATTTATTAACATCTCCTAGAAATATGGTCTCTTATATGAGATGGAATCACATTTGTATATGCTTTGAGTGTTGATGTGATCTAGGTTCCTTAGCTTGTGCAATAGCTCCATTGTTCTCATAATATAGCTCAATTGTGTCGTTGGTTCTTGGAATGACCCCAAATTATGTAATTAACTTCTTGATCCATACAACCTCTTATACTGCACACAATGTAGCAATATACTTGGCCTCTGTTGTAGAATCAGAAACTATCTCTTGCATGGAACACTTCCAGCTTACAACTCCATTGTTTAGGCAGAACATGAATCTTGATTGCAACTTATAATCATCTTGATCAGTCTAGAAGCTTGTGTTGGTGTAACCCTTCACCACCAACTCTTCCTCTTTGTCATAGACCAATAACTGATCCTTAGTCCTTATCAAGTACTTGAGGATGTTATTCACGGATATCCAATGAGCATCACCTAGATCTAACTGATATCTACTCGTCATGCTCAAGGCATATGAGACATCTAGACGGGTACACAACATTGCATACATGATTGATCCAATAAATGTAGAATATGAAATCAAACTCATGTGTTCCCTTTCTTTACAAGAACTAGGAAATTGAGCTCTAGAGATGGGGACACCATGATGTGTAGGCAGGTTTCCTCTCTTTAAGTTCTCCATGTTGAACGGCTTCGACATTTTGTCAATGTATGTGCTCTGACTTAGTCCAAGAAGCCTTCTAGATATATCTATATAGATCTTTATCCCCAAGATGTAGGATGCTTCTCCTAAGCCTTTCACATAGAATGTATTTCCAAGCCATGTCTTTACCTTTTGTAAAGTAGGGATGTCATTCCCCATCAATAGTATTTCATCTACATATAATATGAAGAATGTTACTATGCTCCAACTAACCTTCTTGTACACACAAGGTTCATCTTCACTTTGAATAAAGTTGAACCCTTTGACTCTCTCATCAAAACAAAGAATACAACTCTGAGATGCTTTCTTCAATCCATAGATTGACCGTGTAGCTTACAGACTTTATTTGCAAACTTTGGATCTATAAAACCCTCAAGTTGTGTCATGTAGACATCCTCACCTAGATTCTCATTAAGGAATGAGGCTTTAACATCCATTTGACAAATCTGATAGTCATGATAAGCTGCAATAGCAAGCATGATCCTAGCAGACTTAACCATGGCCACTGCAGAAAAGGATTCATCACAGTCAACACCTTGAACTTGTCTAAAACCCTTTGCAACCAATCTGCCCTTATAGGTTTGTACTTTACCATCCATGTCGATCTTCTTCTTGAAGACCCACTTGCACCCTATGGGTTTTACCCCTTCAGGTGGATCCACCAAAGTCCATACTTTGTTGGTATACATGGATTCTATCTCAGATCTCATGGCCTCAAGTTGTTTCTCAGACTCTAGTCCCTCATTAACATCTTTATAGGATATTGCCTCATCATATATGACCAATTCACTTCCTTCCTGAGTTAGAAGATATCCAAATCTTTCAGGCTCAAATCATGTCCTATTAGATTTGTGAGGTTCCTGTGTTACTTGAGGAATTTGAGATTCCATAACTCTTTGTGATTTTCTTTGTTCCTCTTATACATCTATTAGATCAATGTTTCCTTGTTGGTCTCAAACCTCTTCGAGTTCCACTTTTCTCTCAACGATTCCTTTGAAAATAAATTCCTTTTCTAGGAATACATCATCTCTGGCAACAAATCCTTTGTTGTCAGATATGGAATAAAAGTAATATCCTTTAGTTTCCTTAGGATATCCAACAAAATAACATTTATCAGATTTACTACCAAGCTTTTCATGAAGCATCTTACTAACATAAGCTTCACGTCCCCAAATCCTCATAAAAGACATATTGGTACGCTTCCCAGTCCATATCTCCTATGTTTTCTTTTGAACCAATTTAGATGGTACCCGGTTTAGTGTAAATGAGGTAGTTTCTAGAGCATACCCCCAAAAGGTAGTTGGAAGCTCAACTAAACTCATCATCCATTGCACCATATCCAGTAGTGTGTGATTCCTTCTTTCTGATACAACATTATATTGAGGTGTTTCAGGTGAAGCCTACTAGGATACAATCCCATGGTCTCTAAGAAGGTTCTCAAAATCTTGGTTCAAGTATTTTCCACCTCGATCAGAATGAAGTTCCTTAATACCTTACCATGTTTGTTTTGTACTTCATTCATAAACCCCTTGAACTTTTCAAGAGTTTGTGACTTATGTTTCATTAAATAAACATAGACATACCTATTGAAGACATCACTGAAGGTAATAAAGTACTAATACTGACCTCTAGTGGTTGTTCTAAAAGGACCACACACATAAGTATGTATGAGTCTTAGTAGATCACTAGCCCTCTCATTGTTACCAGTGAAAGGGGTCCTAGTCATCTTGCCCAACAAACAAGATTCATGTGTCTCAAATGACTCCAGATCAAAAGATTCTAGATAACCATCTTTATGGAGTCTAGATATGCGATTCTCATTTATGTTCCCCAGATGAAAATGCCAAAGGTATGTTTTGTTTGAGTTGTTGAGTTTTATTCTTTTGGTATTAACGTTATATACATCTATCTTTAGATCTAACAAGTAAAGACCACAAGACATTGGGGAACTGCCATATAAGATCCCATCTTTTGAAATAGAACATCAACCATTTTTAATATGGAATTCAAATGCATCCTTGTCCATACAAGATACAGATGATGTTTCTATTTATAGTAGGTACATAATAATATTTCCTTAACTCTATTACAATCCATGTGGGTAGATATATACTATAGGTTCCAACTGCACTGCCTGTAACTCTTGCGCCATTAGCAACTCGCAGTTCCATGTTGCATTTTCCCAAAGGCCTACTTCCTTTTAGATCATGCATATGAGAACATATGTGAGATCGACATCTAGTATCTAGTACCCATGATTATGAAGTAGATAGATTTATCTCAATAATTTATATACCTAGAGTGGAGATCACCATCCCCATCTTCTTCTTTCTGAATGCCTTCAAGTACAAAGGATGAGATCCTCTTGTACTTTTCTTTCTCCTAATCTTGAGTGTTAAAGACATGGATTTAGGCTTGACCTCAGAAATCTTCTCAGTCTTGCTTTGATCCTTGGACTCAGTCCCATTTATCACCTTTACGGGCTTGTCCTTCTTCAATTTAGCTTCAAAATGAATCAACATTGCAAGCAAGTCTAACATCTTTCCAGTCGTATTATTCACATGATAACATGCAATAAAGTGTCTATATGATTCTGGCATAATCTTTAGAATCATATCATTGTCCAACTCTTGGCTCAAGGTGAATCCCAATTCTTCAAGATGATACACATGTCCAATCATATTGAGCACATGTTCTCATACTGAGGTTCCCTCTGTCAGCTTAGACTCAAGTAGAACCTTTAGGATATCATCCCTTTCTTGGTTTTTAAGACCAAGTGTCACTTTCTTAAGATGTGTTACCATCTTAATAACACTCATGTTTTCACATTTCTCATGCAACTCATAGTTCATGTAGATAACCATAAGGTATTGTATCTCTAAGGCATCATTGGCATGCTTCCAGTAAGCATCCACTTGTTCCCTAGGTGCATCAAGAGCATGTATTTCTGAAAATGGTTTGTCAAGGACGTAGAGCTTACACTTTTCATTGAGAACCCTTCTCTCATTCCAAAACCATTAGTGGAAAATTTTCCCATCAAGTTTGTCCTTCTTCAAGACCAATCGCAAATCTGATTTGTTCGTCATTTGATTATGCAAGAGAAAATTTTCAATTGTCAAAACCCTTTTTGATTTGATTTGAAAATTTTGATAATATTAATTAGGTATTTAATTATAATCACTCATGCTATTTTATTAGAATTGATAGCCGTCAATATCAATATGGAATATTGCAGCGTATAATATTCTAGTGGGTCAAGATCCATATTTCATCAAATCATGAGTCAGTTTTGGCTGATCGCCCACGACTTGACTATTTAGGTAGGCCATCATTCCAGTTGCATCATATGCGATTCTTAGATAGATGATATGTGCAACTCCTTGCCATCAATATCTACACTCTTCTGGGCTTAGATGCTCTAAGAATCACCAGTTAAGCCTGACCCAAAAATTGACACGATAACAATGTACCCCACTTTGGTGGAACCTACATCATTACCATCACACTACCATGAGATAGACGGCGTACCATGCTTTGGCATCACCATAGTTAGTCGATCAAGCTTTTCATGTGTGCCATTTTCGAAAAGCATCTAAGACTTAATATTTTAATTGAGGGAGTTTGTAGAAATACATATACTTTATCCAATCACCACATATACAGTACGTATCATATACATGCTATATTCCACAATGATAGAATGTAATAAACGAATGTGATGGTTATGGCCAACCTAATGTAATTCTTGGAGCCACAAGGAATTACATAATCTAGGTCTACATCACATGTAGAATCTTATTTTTTATGAAGATTCGTACTTACCAATTTGGGTTGATCGGTTCAAGCATAGAACCGATCGACTCACCTTCTGTATGGTTGTTAGTTGTCTCACATATTGTTTGGTTCCACCAGTCCACCATCTACTGGCTCCTCCAACAGATCGGTCAGGTCCACCAGCCAATCAATTTGTCCAACCTTCAGTCTGTCGGCTAGTCTTCGGGACATATTCATCTTTGTCATAATAGAAAAGTAAACTATCCTACTTTTACATAATTATTGAGAATCCTCGAGTTACATTTGAGGGGAGAAAGGGTAGGAAATAATTAACTTTACATTGGGAATATAAGATAGAGGCTTGGTTCACAAACTAAGATAAACAAATAAACCAACCACACAACCATGTGCAGAATTTAGGGGTTATAGGTCGTAACCATGCTACACATGCACAATAAAAACCACTTTTAGGGTGACATGTGTAAATTGCATATATATATATATATATATATATATATATATATATATATATATATATATTAGTTTGGTATTATCATGGTATTGGATTTGACAAGATATTATTCGCATCGCATATAATAATAGAATGACAAAACTAAAATCTAATCATATAGATTATCCAATAATATAGTAAATTGACGTTGGCTCTGATACCACTGTAGGGAAATATGGCTACATAGAAGACAACAGAAATAAATATTTTATCTAGCATATTCCCATAACCAATGGATCATGTTGACGTGTATTTTACTACGCGCTTAAACGCAAGTATACGCGTCGAGTAATATAGGCCTTGTGAGGCCCGAGTCGAACTCAGGGATACATGAATTATCGGAGACTTCTACTAACTAATCGCAATCAGCTAGACCGATTAACAAAGTAGGGTTTTGTTGTTCAAATTAAAAAGAAAATAAAAATCAATCAAAGAAAACAATCAATTAAAGGTTAATTTAATCAATTAAAAGAGATATCTTTAGGATGGCAGTTTCACCGCGGGTCAACATTGTATTAGATTTCATATAATTCCTCACACTTCTCTCTCTATCCGGGTAGTGGCCTGAAATGAGAATTACCCACTGTCGTGGTGTAATCCACTACTTAGATTTAGGTTGATTCCACCGTCGTAGTAATCATTCCCCTAAACTAAGTGCATTATAAACGGTCTCTCAGTTCCCACCATTAATTTTACAACTCCTTTGTCAAGGGTTTTATTAATTAATGTAGAATTCGTCTCTTTTCAACCGTTAATCCTTCTGTCGAAGTGATTAAGGGCATTAAGTTATTATTATGGTGATCAAGCATAACAATAGAAATGGAGAAAACGAATTTATACCACAGATATGAGAGAAAAATATGAATTATCAATATAAAATCATCATACAATGTATCCCCGGGCTACTCCCGGTCCTAAAGATTGAGGGTTTTAGCCTCTCATGTTCATCTCACACGAATACATGGTAGAAATTGGGGAATTCATAAGAAAAACGTGAAATAAATGGGAAAACCCCTGAACGGAGAAGAACCGGTGGATCCTTGGCGTAGAACACGAGCTTCCCCGCCTCACAGTGGTGGAAATCGTCTCCGGCAGTGTCCGAATCACCCGGGATGAGCTTCTCGGCCTCCGTTCTCCTTTCTCTCCTCCTTGGCACTCGTGCAATCCAAAAAATGAGATTCTTCTCCTTCTGGGCGGCCGTCATTAGGTATAAGTCCCTAATTCGGTCGTCAAATAATGACAGCCGTCCGATTGGTATCAAAACAGATCCAACGCATATCTGTCGGCGTCGATACCATCGACGCGGGTCGATGGTATCGACCCAGCGGATTAGCGGCAGCTTTCCTTTCTTTTATTCTGAGCGCCTGTGGTGATCTCGATACCATCGACGTAGGAGTCGATGGTATCGACTCCTTTAGCGTCGGTTGTTGTCGTTTAGCGACGCTGTAGCTCTCCTTGTGTCGATGGCATCGACTTGGGTCGATGGTATCGACACTGTATTGCTCTTCTCGGCTGACAACCTGTGGCTTGGTCGATGGTATCGACTTCCGTCGATGGTATCGACGGAAGCAGATACTTGTTCTTCCTGAAATTTCACCACAGGCCCAAGTAAATCCACACAATTTATAATAAGATGATAAATAATGCTCAAAATAGTAAAACAAAGGGGATTTGATATAAAATGATGGCAAAGACCAAATAAAGTGAATTATGCAATAATATCCATGAAAATGAGTAATTAAGGCACAAAACACATATGAAATAGGTCTCTAAATGCGACTCAAAATCATCGCATCAAACTCCCCTAAGCTTAAACATTGCTCGCCCTCGAGCAACTAATCCTTAGAATAGAATTGCAGATGTCAACTAACAATCAACACATCACCCCACATCCCACATTACTCCCACTGGACATTCTCAAACCGGCCTTTCCTAATCACAGAACAGTAATTACCCTACAGGCGACAATAATCATCAATAAAAGAAATTATCCTTCAAACCAATGAACACTATCACATAAGGCAGTTAACATAATAAAATTTGCCGATTCAGCATTAGTGCATCTTGTGATCGCCTACACTACGTTGCTCGCCCTAACTACCATCTACATGGAAGCAATCCTCCTTATAATCATGAGTGAGGAGAAAATCACGGTGGCCTACCAATTCGAGCAACGGGTGGATGGAATGGGTGGTTCATGGGAGAATATGGAAGTATTACACAGTTTCAAAATGCATACAACAAAATGCCCTAATTGATGCCAATGCACATTGAAAATGCCCTAATGCTTAAAATTGGGTGGAATGATGCATGCACTAACCTTCCACCTCAAAAAGAGATAGAAATCTAATTAAGCCACATCATGTACTCAGTTTCCTTGTTATGCAAGTGATATTATGTTCCTTTCTCCCTCTTATTCCATTTCCTTCTAAATTCTCTTTTTTTTTTAGATTTTCAGATTTTTTTTTCTTTTTTTTTTCTTTTAGCCCACATATCCATAATTGCTTAGAGATACATGTGTTAGGCTATTTTCTTCATGATTGGAAATCTTTGTACTAATGCGAGGGTATGGAACAATTTAGATCACTTTTCAGGTCAACTGAGGTACATGGTGTACTTATGCATGAAAATCATGAAAGTTATGAGTGCAACTATATGACATGCACCTAAAAGTAATGTGCATGAATCACTATCCATTTTTTTTATTTTATGCAAAAATATGAAAATAACAATGCAAATCCTATCTACATGCTATGCACGCAAAAGAAGTTAAAACTGTACTTTACTTCCAATTCTTGGGTGGATTATGGAAAAATATGAAGTGGAATGATCACAAGATTAAGTTACTGAACCTTAGAAAAATATCATGTGTCCCTCCTTACTGACATGTGTAGTAGTTCAAAGGGTTCTTTCTCGTATATCCAATTAAGGTCTCATTACTATTTGATTAGGTTAGGCTCAAACAACCGTTACTATCCACTTTTCATGAGTCAATGGGGGTGTGAGTATGACATATTGCTTCAAAGTTGACATAATCAATCATTTTCATAGAACAAGTTTCCCAAGGACAACCAAGTTAAGCTATCCAAAAGACACAGAAAAATTTTAAATTCCCTTAATTTCCCCATGAAAACAGCAAGATGACAATTTTTAAGACATCCACGATTACACTAGATAGATGTGGATCCTAAATGAAAACTTAAAATTGCAAAAACAAATAACAAAGCAGAAACTAAACACAACTAAAGAAAAGATAAAAGATAGAGTTGTTCCATCCACCCCCCTAAGCTTGAATCCGACTATGGCCTCATAGTCAAAGACTAACTTAAGGGCGGAACAGTGATACCCTGATCAATCTTGCGGAGGCGGTGGTGGGTATTGTGGTGCCGTAGGATCCCAAGACGGGTACTCCCCCTGGAAGCTTGGATCATATTGGGTCCTCGGCGGAGGCTGTGGATAGCCTCCAAAGTAGTCTTGACTCCAGTAATGGTCAAAGAAGGGCTCCTGTTGTGTCTCTATCCGCTGCAACCGGATGTGCATTTGCTCTTGGTTGGCGAGGATGAGCCGCTCGTTCTCGAACATAGCCCGTTGGTTGTCAAGTACCCGGCTCGTAGTGTCATGAATACCGGTATACATACCCATGTGCTGCAGCTGAGTCTGCTGTATTTCCTGCAGCATGGTGTACATCCCCTGCATGGAATAGGGATCCGCAGCTGGCTGCTCGTACTGAGGTGATGGCGGCGGGGGCTGAGATGATGAAGATGCACCCGGGTGCATCCTAGGACGCTTCCGTGGTGCCACGCGTGCTCGAAGAGGTGTGAAAGCCTCCTCGTCTTCCTCGGCCTCGCCTTCTTGGTCTTCACCTCCGCCTTCTTCTTTGGAGGACTCGATGGCTATGATGGGCCATCGGAAATGCTGCTTGCCCTCGATGTGGAAGACGTCATCCGGCAGGGATGCCTCCTGGTAAGCTTGGTTGACGTGGCAATGAGCGTACGCCAACCCGTCCCGGATAAGAATGAGGTTTGAACGGTGCAAGTGTTGCACGTTCACCTTACTCCGCGTAGAAATCGGAGTCATGGACTGAAAGATCAGCCCCAAGTAAAGCGCCAACTTGGTGACAAGACCACCAAAATGGATTGGAGCCTTCCTTGTGCTCCTCTTCACCGCCAGGACGCGCTGTAGCCAGAACGCCCCCCAGTTGCACTCTTGACGTTTTAGGAGTGCATAGAGAAAGAACAGGTCACTCTCCTGAAACTTGCTCAAAGCAAGATCGCTCCGAGCGAAGAAGGTCAAGCTCAGCATCCTATGCAAGACCCGGACGAACGGGTGCTCAAAATCCGCTACCGCGGCATTGTGGTAGCTCACGGTCTTCCCTGCCGGCACTGTAACTAGCTCGGCGAAGATTTTGTCGTAGTCGGTGCGGGCGTCGGGGCGTCGGTGATCGTGGCGGCTGTGGTTCCAGTTGAAGATGTCGTTGAACTGCTTCAACGTGATGTTGTAATTGTTGTTGAAGAGTCGGAAGGACACCCTTCCCTAGATCCACGTCTGGTCCGATGGTACCACGTCATTTGGTATGACGCAGATATCAAGAGACGCCATGAACTCGGCCACCAGTTCCTTGTATGTGGGCCATTCGCCGAAAAACGGCTACCCATCCGCATGACAGTCCATCTCATACAAGCGATTGGTGTGCCGCGCTTGCCCGACCAACACATAGGCCAAGTTGGCCTCGAATCCCAGCTCCCTGATCATTCCCCGGTCCACATACCGGGTGGCCTCGAACTTCCGCTTCATTATCTCCTCGTATACCTTCCTTGCCTCCATGTTGGCGTGAATAAGGCGTGGACGAGAGATGGAAGCGGTTGGAGGAGGAACAAACTCCTCGATCTCCATGGGGTGCGCGCTTGATGAAGATGCTCCGCCCGTATGCACCATGATTGCGAGAAGAATGAGATTGAGAGAAAAGAGCTCGGTGAAGATGGAGAGAAATTCTCCGCTCGGTGAATATCTTCGCTCGATGACGCTTCTCCGCAGGTGTAGAGGGCTCGGGGGAGTGCTCGGCGCAATGGGAGATACTTGCTCTGAGGGTGTGATGTCATATGACGTTGCAAGTCCCCTTAAATAGACTTGATCGGCGCCCCTGTTGACCCGTCGATACCATCGACGCGGGTCGATGGTATCGACACGTCTCGCGGGTAGCCGCATCTGTCGCTGGTATCGACGGCTGACGTTTGTTGGATCGAGAAACCCGAATCGCTGACGGGTCGATACCATCGACAGAAGTCGATGGTATCGACGCAGCACCCGGATCGCTGACGTGGCTGTTGCGATCGTCGTCGATGTCTTCATGCGGATCGGTGACATGTCCGTCGATGCCATCGACGGGTGTCGATGGTATCGACTTGCTTTTATTGCGACACCTCCGTTTATTGCATTCAACCTGTGATGATGTCGATACCATCGACGAGGCCATCGATGGTATCGAGTTGACTGAGCAAAATTCGTCTGAATATCTCCAGAGATCTCGATGGTATCAACTGGGGTGTCGATACCATCAACACTTTTATTGCGACCTGCTTGTGACCATGTCGATGCCATCGACGGGGCCGTCGATGGTATCGACGCAGTGCAATTTCTGCTGGTGTCAACCTGAACCCATGTCGATACCATCGACTGATGTGTCGATGGTATCGACCCTGCCTGTTCCTGCACATTTAACAAACGGATCAAGGTATCATTTTTAAACTAAAAAGTAAACAAAATAAAAGCAAACTAAACCTAACATTAAACTATCCTAATGTACCAATGGTTGGGTTGCCTCCCAACAAGCGCCCTTCTTTAGCGTCTTAGGCTAGACGTATGACAGTCATCATCTTTTCACCTTGGGGACCGCACTTAGAGGATCATGCGGTAATTTGAATTCAACACGATCTCCTCCAATGCCCAAAGATAGAGTACCTCTCCCTAAAGCAGTAACAACATCTGCCGTTGCTTGAAACGGTCTTCCTAGGAGAATTTCGCAGCTTTGGAGTGGTGGCATATCCATGACGACAAAGTCCACCGGATATATGAATCTGTCAACTTTGACTAGCACATCTTCACATACTCCATAGGGTCTCACTGTAGACCCATCTGCCAATTCAATTGTCGCAGCCAACTTCTTGATCTCTTTTAACCCTAGCTTATGAAAAGTAGCCGAAGGCATGAGATTTATGCTAGCGCCGGAATCACATTGCGCTTTAGGGAAATGTTGACCACCTATTGAGCATGGGATGTAAAAACCTCCTGGGTCTTTTTTCTTCTTTGGTGAACTCCCATGAATCATCGAGCTCACCGTCTCATTCATCCAATAAATTTCATCTTCTTTTATCCGCCTCTTCTTATTGATGATCTCCTTAATGAACCTCCCATAAGCGGGCACTTTCTCAATCATCTCCACCAATGGAATATTGATGTGGAGTTTCCGGAATATCTCCAAGAATTTCTTAAAGTGACGATGCTCCTTCTTTGACTTAGAATCGACCGGATCTGAAACATCAGCTGCATCAACACGCCTGTGAGGTGGCACATAAGAGCTTTTCAGGGGTACCTCCCCTAAGCTTGCTTCAATGATTCCCTCGGACGTGGGCTTTGGTGAGACATCATCAATAGTAGCAGCTTGTTGTGGTTCCTCTCTCGCCTCAGATGTCTCCACATGTGCACAAACAACCTGCACCTACTCCTCTTTCCTAGACGGAGATACCATACTCACAACTCTCTCTGATTTTCTGAAGAAATGGTTTCCGCCCGGCAACCTATAGTAAGTGCGTGGATACGGTATCGCCGGTGTTGCATTCACATTGAACGTCATTTTTCTTTCTTCTACAGCTTCTTGCACCTGAGATTCCTCATTTCTTACCACCGACATGTACTTAACCTGATGATGTGCTTGAGCCACGTTCGCATTCTCAGCTGGTTTCTGTTGATTGGCGTGCTTGATGGCCGCCACTTCATTTGCAATCTGTGCCACGGTGGTCTCTAATGCCCGCATCTGTGCTCCGTGGCTTTGCAGCGTCTGCCCAAACTTGGTTAGAATGTCACCTTGAGATTGTAATTGTTTACCAAACATGGCCATCATCTCTTGGTTTTGCTGAACCATTTGACTTAGCAATTTAGTGTTCTTTTCCTCGGTTCTTTGTTGTGGTTTGGCATCCGGATCCTGCAGAAAATTATTCGGATCCTTCCATGAAAACTTTTTATCCTTTCTCCATGCATAGTCATTGTTTCTATAGCCCTGTTGTTGCATGAACTTCACTTGGGCTTCCTCATCCTCAGATGCATCTTCCTTAGTTAGCAGCTTCTTGGCTAGAAGATCTAGCTTGTCGTTCAGCTCCCTAACTGTTCTGGATTCGCCGGCAGCCTTGACATGTTCTACTGCACCTCTGTCGCCCCATGACTGTTTCCTAGCCATGTTCTTCAATATCTCCCAGCATCTTGTATCAGTGTTATTCAAGAAAAATCCTGAACCGGCCGAGTCCAAATTGCTTCTATCATGCTCAGAGAGAGCAAAGTAGAAGATCTTCACTTGGGTTTCCTTGTCCAGTCCATGGTGTGGACATCTCCTCAACATGACTTGGAATCGCTCCCAAGTCTCAGAATAAGTTTCACCCGCCTGTTGGGTGAAATTGTGGATCTTCCGGATCATATCATTGGTCTTCTCAGGAGGAAAGAACCTCTCGAAGAAAACCTCCACCATGTGATCCCATGATTCAACAAACTCGTCGTCGAGGTTATGAAGCCACTCTCTTGCCACTCCAGCCAAGGAACTCGGGAATAACTTGAGATAGAGCACATCCTGCGGAAATCGATCTATCTTCACCATATCGCAGTTCTCCACAAACTGACTAATGTGTGCCACTGGATCTTCATTTTTTAGTCCGTGAAATGCATTGGATTTGACTAAATTAATCAGTGCTGGGTCGATCTTGTATGTAGGTATGTTTAGCCCCTGTTTCTTTATAGGCCCCTTTGATGCCGAGGAAGAAGACGCCTTGATCTTCTCCCATATTGTCTGTGCTTCAGCCATTACTTCTTCTTGTTCTTGCTCAGATTCAGAATGTATATCACTGTGGTGTTCCTCCTCGTAATAGTCCTCGTCCTCTGGTCCCGCAGATGGAACCTCAGGTGTGCGATTCACGTAGTCTCGACTACGTGTGTGCACCATACAAAGTACCTGAAATTTGGAAGTAGTGGTTCAGTACAATGCCTTGAACGAGTCAACACTATTATAGAGAAATAAAGGAATTTTTGAAATTGTTTTAAAATAAAATAAAAAAATGTGGCCTAGAGTGGCCGCTCTTAGCACTCAAAGTGCCAATAATTCGCCGTATCCCCGGCAACGGCGCCAAAAACTTGACGTGTATTTTACTACGCGCTTAAACGCAAGTATACGCGTCGAGTAATATAGGCCTTGTGAGGCCCGAGTCGAACTCAGGGATACGTGAATTATCGGAGACTTCTACTAACTAATCGCAATCAGCTAGACCGATTAACAAAGTAGGGTTTTGTTGTTCAAATTAAAAAGAAAATAAAAATCAATCAAAGAAAACAATCGATTAAAGGTTAATTTAATCAATTAAAAGAGATATCTTTAGGATGGCGGTTTCACCGCGGGTCAACATTGTATTAGATTTCATATAATTCCTCACACTTCTCTCTCTATCCGGGTAGTGGCCTGAAATGAGAATTACCCACTGTCGTGGTGTAATCCACTACTTAGATTTAGGTTGATTCCACCGTCGTAGTAATCATTCCCCTAAACTAAGTGCATTATAAACGGTCTCTCAGTTCCCACCATTAATTTTACAACTCCTTTGTCAAGGGTTTTATTAATTAATGTAGAATTCGTCTCTTTTCAACCATTAATCCTTCTGTCGAAGTGATTAAGGGCATTAAGTTATTATTATGGTGATCAAGCATAACAATAGAAATGGAGAAAACGAATTTATACCACGGATATGAGAGAAAAATATGAATTATCAATATAAAATCATCATACAATGTATCCCCGGGCTACTCCCGGTCCTAAAGATTGAGGGTTTTAGCCTCTCATGTTCATCTCACACGAATACATGGTAGAAATTGGGGAATTCATAAGAAAAACGTGAAATAAATGGGAAAACCCCTGAACGGAGAAGAACCGGTGGATCCTTGGCGTAGAACACGAGCTTCCCCGCCTCACAGTGGTGGAAATCGTCTCCGGCAGCGTCCGAATCACCCGGGATGAGCTTCTCGGCCTCCGTTCTCCTTTCTCTCCTCCTTGGCACTCGTGCAATCCAAAAAATGAGATTCTTCTCCTTCTGGGCGGCCGTCATTAGGTATAAGTCCCTAATTCGGTCGTCAAATAATGACAGCCGTCCGATTGGTATCAAAACAGATCCAACGCATATCTGCCGGCGTCGATACCATCGACGCGGGTCGATGGTATCGACCCAGCGGATTAGCGGCAGCTTTCCTTTCTTTTATTCTGAGCGCCTGTGGTGATCTCGATACCATCGACGTAGGAGTCGATGGTATCGACTCCTTTAGCGTCGGTTGTTGTCGTTTAGCGACGCTGTAGCTCTCCTTGTGTCGATGGCATCGACTTGGGTCGATGGTATCGACACTGTATTTCTCTTCTCGACTGACAACCTGTGGCTTGGTCGATGGTATCGACTTCCGTCGATGGTATCGACGGAAGCAGATACTTGTTCTTCCTGAAATTTCACCACAGGACCAAGTAAATCCACACAATTTATAATAAGATGATAAATAATGCTCAAAATAGTAAAACAAAGGGGATTTGATATAAAATGATGGCAAAGACCAAATAAAGTGAATTATGCAATAATATCCATGAAAATGAGTAATTAAGGCACAAAACACATATGAAATAGGTCTCTAAATGCTACTCAAAATCATCGCATCACATGTCAATTACTATAAGATGGAAAGAATGGTTTCGAGGATATACCTGGTCCTAGAGAAAGTCCAATGACAATCCTCATCGTTGTAGATGCAAACTATGAATCTTAGTTGCATTGGGACTCATCTGGCTGCAACGCCTCTTGGTCTACACCACAGACTGTAGTCATGAACCTCGTCTTCTTTAGCATCTCCTCTTTTCATATATTGTTGGTTGACATTATCCTCCTAGCGGCAGACAACAACCTCCTACCTCTAGAGAAGTCTACATAGACTTCCTAGAACTCCTGTCATCCTCCAAGAATGAACAGGAAGGAGTTGTCCCTCCTATTGGTGTACTAGTCACCAACTTGCTCTCCCACAACAATGATCTCAATTTCTCTCTCCCTTGTTGTTCATCCCTAGCCAGGTAGAACTTTCTTGGGCTCTTGTGGTTACCACAACTAGAGAGGACAACATTTGTCAGAGAAACTGGTTCTCAATTGTCTGTGTTGTGCTCTAGGAATCCCCCAGTACCCTTCTCTTTATAGGTGGGGTTTGGGTCCAGGTTCCCAGTCGATGTTGGAGTGGAAGGGACCAGAAGATCTCAAATTTTCTCAACCTACAACTGTCAAAATGGCTATTTGGCACACCAGATAGTCATATGGCATGCGAGACGGCTATTTCATAGTTTCCGAATCACATACAAAATTGGCAATTTTGATTCCAATTAATATCACGTATTCATTCCTTGCACAACAAGTAATGTACAATCGAAACAAACTTGGAAATATCTAGAATCTTCCCTCGGATGAACTAGACCATCTTGCCCATGCAAGATGGTTGTCTAGGTCACCCAGAAGGTCACATGGTGACCTGAGCTGATCTAGTTGGTTTGGTTAGTTTTCTCTTAAGCCAATTTCAACTTGAGGCCTAACTCCCAAGAAGCCCATCTCAACACTTGAGACGGTCATTTTGCACTTTAGACGGTCATCTCAACACTTGCGATGGGCATTTGGTAGTGCAGACGGCCTATATGTTGTGTGAATCAAATACCTAAATACTTTAGTACTTAATTCAATTATCATTTAAGATTAAACTCCTCTTCTAGGTCAAGACATATGTTTATAACTCTATAGGTCTCATATTACGTTGACAGTGAATGTCCATAACAACTTATGACATCACAAGAAATGAGTGGTTCCTAGTCGCACATCAATTCTACATAAGAAAATGGAAAGTTGGGGAACAACTTCGACCTACAATCTGTGTATGGTGTTGCAGTGCTAGTATAGTTCCTTTGTTACTAATGTCCAGATTAAACTCGAGACATGGATCATTCATCCTCTTCATCGTTCAATCTTGTTCCTTAAACTAATAGCAGACAGCCTGAGATATATGTAAGCTCAATATCACATATTGACTCACATGTGCATGCCCATGCATTTCTCAGTCTCATTAATCAAGAGTCCTAGAACATCAAACTCCCGTAGGAGGTACAAATCCCATTTCTATCATTCAGAGTCTATCCCCATGTATCAAAGTCACACAATCATCAATGTTATAACAACCCATGTTTCAGGAATGCATTTGATGATGTCAAAGTGTAGCCAACGACATGTGATGAGTGCAATGATTTCATGTCTAAGAACCACAACCACCACCATCACTGTGAAAACTGACTATGACTTCCATGTGTCAGTCTCACGGTGGGTTTGTCTGATACATTGTTATCTAACATGTATTGGTGTGATAGGTTTGATATTGTCATATTATGACTAATGAGATTCTGTCATAAACCAACTAACACTTTGATCTTATGTGTTATTGTTGTCTATCAACCTTCCACAATAACAACCGATCAGATACATAATGAGAATATGCATTTGTACTCTTAACATTTGTATGATCTCATTCTTCCAAGTCACATACTCTAAGACATACGTCATTGAGTAATAATATTCTCTAGACAATTATAATGTTACATCATTATCTCATAACTGAATTAAATAGAATAAATTGGAAGCTTGCCTTTTATTAATAATCAAATCATTTACAATTTATTCCATTACAATCATCACATGATTGGATCTCTGGGCATACATACCAACAAACTCCCACTTGCACTTAGAGCCAATCACCTACTAATCATATTCCAAGTGATCTAACATGACCGTCATGATTCTACTATGAAAGTGCTTTTGTCAAGGGGTCAACAACATTATTCCTAGTTGGTACTTTGAAAATCTTTACATCTCCCTATTGTACGATCTCTCATATGAGATGGAACCGCCTTTATATATGCTTTGAGTGTTGATGCGGTATGGGTTCCATAGCTTGTGCAATAGCTCCATTGTTGTCACAACTTAGCTCGATTGTGTCGTTGATGCTTGGAACAACCCCAAGTTTTATAATGAACTTCTAGATCCATACAGCCTCCTCTGTTGCACTCAATGCAACAATATACTCAGCCTCTATTGTAGAATCGGAAATTGTCTCTTTTTTGGAACTCTTCCAGCTCTATTGTAGAATCTTGATTGTGACTTATAATAATCTCGATCAGTCTAGAAGTTAGCATCGATGTAACCCTTTACTACCAACTCATCCTCTCCACCATAGACCAAAAATTGATCCTTAGTCCTTCTCAAGTACTTGAGGATGTTCTTCATAGCTATCAAGTGAGCATCACCTGGATCTAATTGATATCTGCTTGTCATGCTCAATGCATATGAGACATCTGGATGGGTACACAACATTCCATACATGATTGATCCAATCGCTAAGGCATATGGAATCAAACTCATGTGTTCCCTTTCTTCACAAGAACTGGGACATTGAGCTCTAGAGATGGGGACACCATGATGAATTGGTAGGTTTCCTCTCTTTGAGTCCTCCATACTGAACCACTTCAACACTTTGTCAATGTATGTGCTCTAACTTAGTCTAAGAAGCCTTTTGGATCTATCTCTATAGATCTTTATCCCCAAGATATAGGATGTTTCTCCCAAGTCTTTCATAGAGAATGTATTTCCAAGCCATGTCTTTACCTTTTGTAAAGTAGTGATGCCATTCCCCATCAATAGTATGTCATCTACATACAATATGAGGAATGTCACAATGCTCACACTAACATTCTTGTACACACAAGGTTCATCTTCATTTTGAATAAAGACAAACCCTTTGACTGTCTCATCAGAATGAAGATTCCAGTCTGAGATGCTAGCTTCAATCCATAGATTGACCTTGTAGAAGATTTTATCTGCAAACTTTGGATCTATATGAGCCTCAGGATGTGTCATGTACACATCCTCAACTAGATTCCCATTAAGGAATATGTATTTAACATCCATTTGCCAAATCGCATAGTCATGATAAGCAGCAATAGCAAGCATGATCATGATGGACTTAACCATGGCCACCGGAGAAAAGATTTTGTCATAGTCAACACCTTGAACTTGTCCAAAACCCTTTGCAACCAATTTGTCCTTATAGGTTTGTAGTTTACCATCCATGTCGATCTTCTTCTTAAACACCCACTTGCACCCTATGTGTTTTACCCCTTCAGGTGGATCCACCAAAGTCCATACTTTCTTGATATACATGGACTCCATCTCAAATCTCATGGCCTCAGGCCATTTCTCAAACTTTGGTCCCTCAATATCATCTTTATAGATAATGACTCATTATCTATGACCAATCCATTGCCTTCCTAAGTTACAAGACATCCAAATCTCTCAGGCTCAAGGCGTGTATGTAACGAACTGAAACCTTGGATATATTCTCTTTTGACCATTTTGCCAAGTTTTTCCTCTATTTTCTATCCTCTTAGTCCCTTTATGTTGAATTTGTGGAAATAATGGTGGTTTGGTGAACATTTGTTCATTATTTATGCCAACGTATGGGTTTATGCATAGATACCTTAGTAAATATTTTTAATAAGGATCGAATATGCAATTATACCACCTAAGTGGCATATTGATAAATTGAATTCATTCTAGATCATTCCTTAGCCTTTTGGTGCAAGGAAGAGAAAAAGGAATGAATAATAATGCTTTAAACATGTTAATGTGATATTGGATTATTTAACTTGAGAAATAGTGCTAATATTGGATAATGGGTCAAATTCATAAAAGGAAGACTAATTGGTTAAAGATATTGGGTTAGGTTTGGCTTGGAGACCTAGTTTCATAATTTTAGAATAATAATAACGATATCTCTTTTTTTGAAAGAAAAAAAGGTGAGTTTTCCTCAAAATATGAGATAAAATATTTAGTGACTCCATTAAAAATAGCCTTTGGGTGAATTTTCATGTAATTTGGATAATCTTTAATGTACATGTGTAGATTAGGAGAGAGAAAGTATGTACAAGCCCAAAATATTAAATAATGAGCAAAATAATTCCAAAAGATAAAATTAATGGCCAATTCATGTTCCACAAGTTTTGGTTTTCTTAAGGATGAAGTTTCACATTAATTGGTGGATTCTAGAAGTCTTTAATGCATTACGAAAGAGAAAATGTGTTTTACTTTGAAAGAATTAAATACAATATCTAGATCTCCAAAAGAAAAAACTAATGCCAAATTCGGATTCCCCATATCCAAAATGGGCTAGATGCCAAATTTCATTTAATTTGGAGTTCATTTGCACCCTCAAATGAGGAAAGAGAAATTGTTAAATAATTGGATTTACACTTTAGTCGGAATCGGATTTGGCAATGACATTAAATGACATGCCCTCTATGTTTGGCACGTGTGATTTGGGTTGTAAGATCTTGATCGGACGGTGTTAAATTTGTCTCCTACCTCGAGTAGGAAGGGAGCGTGTGAACAGTATGCGTGACCTGGTTTTTCATGGATTTCTCTCTTTGTGGCCAATCATTTCTTGAGATTTTTGTTCCATTGGATTCATGAGAAAGTTTTGCATAGATCTATACCTAATTCATTCCTCAGTTTTCATTATTCGAGTTTTGGCCAAAATGCTTCGTAAGCTTCTCGAAGTTGCTATCTCACAAAGCATGTGTGCGAACCTCGCCTATATATATGAGTTCCTATGGCTCTGTCGATCTTTGCTTATCCTTTATCTGGTTTCAAATTCTCTTGGAGCCCCTATTTACTCATTGTCGATCGAGTTCCCTTCTCTGATTTTATGGCCCACCTCCACTGCGCTTGGCTTCGCTAGAGTACAATTTCTTCATAGGTAAGAACCTCCATGCATCTAGCTACGTTTTCGGTGGGTCATAATCGCCTATGTATGCTCCTCTACATTTCCTCCAATTTCTTGATCGACCTGCTCCTTTTCTCAGCCAGCCATGGCTCGTGAGGCTGGGAAGGGGACGGCCACCTGAGCTTTACCTACTTTGCCCTTCACGCCACCTTACCTTTATTTTTATCACCAAGGGCATTATCGTCATTTCACACTTTTCTTTTTCCTTAAATGCAGGACTCGCTGGCCTTGATGTGGCATGGTGGTGGCTAAGGATTGGGCCCCCTCGGCGGACCCAACCCCTCTCTCATAAGGGTGATAATTGCTTGCATAGATTTTCGTGATTTTCTTATTGGTTGATTTTATAAAATTCATATCTTTTGATTTGTTTGTCCAAAAATTAAAAATAAATATGTTTTGGAATCAAAAAAATGTGATCTCTCTAATAAAAATACTTTTAAGGTTTGGTTTTGAGTTTATCGAAAGGTGTTGTCTAGAAAATGATTTTAATGTAGAAAATCACCAAATATACACTTTAATCATCATGACCCCAAAATTGACAAATTTATATGTTTTCTTAATCAAGAGAATCTAATAAGATCAATGGTGATGTTTTCAGAGTCTAAATAAAGGCTTTGTTAAAAGAATCCAAAACTAGGGTTTTCTTTACATTAATACATATGATATATCCCGATACAGGATTATACATTGACAATAGGAAAAGTGGACCTTAGACTCAATTAAAGTGGTGAAAGTGAGTAATAGAAATCCATAAGAGAGGTATGTGTAAATCTTACCCTTAAGTTGGGGTATTTGTCAACCAACCCTATTTTCCATAATGAGGCATGAACCATATTTCCTTTATTATTGTTTCTTGTTATTCTAATTGCCTATTAGATTTGATATATTTTTTCTTGGGTCTTCGAACCCCACTTCCATGTTGTAACTACTTGATGATTTAATCTTTCCATATTAAAATTTCTTGAGCATGATAGTTTATTTGACTACTTAGCTAATGTAGTGGTACTTTTGTACAACCACCAATAGATAGGGCATGTGTTATTTCGCCCTATAAAATGTGTTACTCTCCCCATTATAAAATATTTTATAGGTGACTAGAATGTGTTACTCTCACCCACCTATTTGGTTGGGGTCCGGTAGGTACCTCAACCCTACTTAGTTAATGTAGTCCAATTAATATCATGCATGCTACTTCTTGTGATTTATTTGCTTTGGTAAGAATCTTTTGTTATATGCCTCATTCTCTTGACCTTATCATCTTATGATGAATCTATATCCTTATGTTTCATTATTGTTCTTATCTTTGTTTCTTGTTCATATTGTTGACACATACCTTATTTCTTTCTCTTACTAGGTGACTTCCCAACCACCCAGGTAAAGCACAAGGTGTTGAACAAGATCAAGGAGAACATAGCTTTTGGCATGGACCTATCTCTTAGAGATGTTGCTTTAGAGGCAAGACATGAAGTAGTTTAGACTTCCCTCTATCATAGACCCTTAGATGTATCTTACATGTAAACCCTTAATGGGAGATATGATGGAATGTTGTAATCTTTTGAAAAATTGATTACAATCATTATTTTTATTCCATTGCTATACTCTTTGGTCTTTTGTATACCATTAAATAAAGAATTGAAAACATTACACCTACTCCAACATATCTTTTGAGTGTGTTTGGAATGGATGTTTTATTCTTCAATTTTTTTGTAAAGGGTGATTTCACTCTTTTATAGTGTCCTATTAGATATACAAGGTTCCTATGTTACTTGATGAATTTGAGATTCCATAACTCTTTGTGATTCTCTTTGTTCCTCTTGTATATCTATTGGTTCAATGTTTTCTTTTTGGTTTTGAACCTCTTCGAGTTCCACTTTTTTTCCACTGATTCTTTTGGATGTAAATTCCTTTTCTAGGAATACGACATCTCTAGCTATAAACACTTTGATGTCAGATATGGAATAAAAGTGATATCCTTTAGTTTCCTTAGGATATCCAACAAAATAACATTTATCAGATTTAGGACCAATCTTTTCAGGAAGCATCTTGCTAACGTAAACTTCACATCCCCAAATCCTCATAAAAGACATATTCGGATGCTTCACAGTCCATATATCACATGGTGTCGTTTGAACTCATTTAGATGGTACTCGGTTTAGTGTAAACATGGAAGTTTCTAGAGCATACCCCCAGAAGGTAGTTGGAATCTCAACTAAACTCATCATCGATCGCACCATATCTAGTAATATGTGATTCCTTCTTTCTGATATACCATTATGCTGAGGTGGTCCAGGTGGATTCCACTGGGATACAATCTCACGGGCTCTAAGAAGATTCTCAAACTCTTAGTTCAAGTATTCTCCACCTCGATCAAAATGAAGTGCCTTAATACTTTTACTATGTTGGTTCTGTACTTCATTCATAAACTCCTTGAACTTTTCAATAGTCTCTGACTTATGTTTCATTAAATAAACATAGCCATACCTACTGAAGTCATCAGTGAAGGCAATGAAGTAATCATACCCACCTCTAGCAGTTGTTCTAAAAGGTCTGCACACATCAGTATGCATGAGTCCTAGTAGATCACTAGCCCTCTCATGTTACCAGCAGAAGGGGTCTTATCCATCTTGTGCGACAAACAAGATTCACATGTCTCTAATGATTCCAGATCAAAAGAGTCTAGATAACCATCTTTATGGAGTCCAGATATGTGATTCTCATTTATGTGCCCTAGATGACAATGCCAAAGGTATGTTTTATTTCGGTTGTTGAGTTTTAGTCTTTTGGTATTAACATTTGTAAGTATAAAGTATGAGATCCTCTTGCACTTTTCCTTCTCCTTATCTTGAGTTTTGAAGATGTGGGTTTAGGCTTGACCTCAAAACTCTTCTTAGTCTTGCTTGGATCCTTAGACTCAACCCCACTAATCAGCATCACGGGCTTGTCCTTCTTCAATTTAGTTTCAACATGAATCAACATGGCAAGCAAGTCTGACATCTGTCTAGCCGTATTATTCACATGATAACATGCAATAAAGAAACTATATGATTATTAAATAGTCTTTAGAATCATATCAGTGGACAACTCTTGGCTCAAGGTCAATCCTAATTCTTTATAATGATACACATGTCCAATCATATTGAGCACATGTTCTTCTATTGAGGTTTCCACTGTCAGTTTAGACTCAAGCAACGCATTCATGATATCATCTGTTTCTTTCTTTGTAATACCAAGTGTCACTTTCTTAAGATGTGTTACCATCTCAAGAACTCTCATGTCTTGACATTGCTCATGCAACTCATAGTTCATGCAACTAAGCATAAGGTACTTTATCTTTGAGGCATCATTGATATGCTTCCAGTAAGCATCCACTTGTGCCCTAGGTGCATCAGGAGCAGGTATGTCAAACGCTAGTTTGTCAAGGACGTATATCTTACACTCTTCATTGAGAACCCTTCTCAAAGTCCAAAATCAGTCATGAAAATTTTTCCCATCACGTTTATCTATCTTCACGACCAATCTCAGATCGGATATGTTTGTCATTTGATTCTACAAGAGAAAATTTGCATTTGTCAAAACCCTTTTTGATTTGATTTGAATTGAAAATTTTGACGATATTAATTAGATCTTTAATTATATCACTCCCACTATTTTATTAGAATTGATAACCCTCTATATCAATCTAAAATATTGCAGCGTACAATATTCTAGTGGGCCAAGATCCATATTTCATCAAATCATGAGTCAGCTTTGGCTGATCGCCTGTGACTTGACTATTTAGGTAGGCCATCATGCCAATAGCATCATATGCAACTCTTAGATAGATGATATGCACAACTCCTTACCATAATCATTTGCATGCTTCTAGGCATAGATGCTCTAAGAATCACCAGTTAATCCTGACCCAAAAACTGACCCGCTTTGGTGGCACCAACATCATTACCATCACACTTCCACGAGATAGATGGTGTACCATGACTTGGCATCACCTACGCTTAGTCAATCAAGTTTTTCATGTGTGTCATTTTTTAAAAGCATCTAAGACTTAATATTTTAATTGATGGAGTTTGTATAAATAAATATACTTTATCCAATCACCACATATATAGTACCATATACATGCTATATCCCACAACAATAACATGCAATAACTGATAGTGATGGTTATGGCCAGGCTAATGTAATCCCTTGGAGACACAAGGAATTACGTCATCTAGGTCTACATCACATGTAGAATCCTATTTTTAATGAAGATATGTGCTTGCTAATCTGGGTTGATTGGCTCAACCCTTGAACCGATTGACTCACTTTCTATCCACTTTTTAGCTTGTCTCACCAGTCGTCTGGTTCCATCGGTCCACCATCTGCTGGCTCCTCCAACGAATCGGTCGGGTCCACCAGCTGATAGATTTTTCCACCATGTCCTCCATAGTCCTTCAGTCAGTTGGCTCATCTTTGAGACATCTTCATCTTTGTCAAAATAGGAAAGTAAACTATCCTACTTTTACATAATTATTGAGAATAGTCGAGTTACATTTAAGGGGAGCAAGGGTAGGAAAAAATTAACTTTACATTGGGAAGATAAGATAGAGACTTGATTCATAGAGTGAGATAAACAAATAAACCAACCACACAACCATGCACATAATTCAGGGATTATATGCCATAACCATGATACACACCATCAAAACCGCTTTTAGGGCGACACATGTAAATTGCATATACATATATATATATATATATTAGTTTGGGATTATAGTGGTATTAGATTTGACAAGATATTATTTTTATCGCATACAATAATAGAATGACAAAACTAAAATCTGATCATATCGATTATCCCATAATATAGTAAATTGATGTTGGCTCTGATACCACTGTAGGGAAATATTACAGAGCATGCAACGAAAACAAAAAAATATGGCTACAGAGTAGGCACTGGAAATAAATATTGTATCTACCATATTCAAATAACCAACAGATCACGTCAATTACTATAAGATGAAAAGGATGGTTTCGAGGATATACCTAGTCCTGGAGCAAGTCCAGTGACAATCCTCATCGTTGTAGATGTGCAGCTCTAAATCCTAGTTGCCCTGTGACTCATCTAACTGTAGTGCCTCTTGGTCTACACCACAAACTGCAGCCATGAACCTCGTCTTCTTTAGCAGCTCCTCTTGTCATAGGCTATTGGTTGATATTATCCTTCTAGCCACAGACAATGGTCTCTCACCTCTAGAGAAGTCTACACAGACCGCCTAGAACTCATGTCGTCCTGCAAGAATGGACATAAAGGAGTTTCCCCTCCCGTTGGTATATAACACACGTATAACGTGTGCGTAATACGTAAGTGTATGTGTCAAAGTAATGAGGGATTATGAGTCCCAAGTTATCGAACACAGAGAGTTAGGTTAAAGACTACTACTAATTAGGATTGATCAGCTAGGCGGGTATAAATAATTGAGTTAGTTTGGTTTAACAAAAACTAATGCAGAAACAAAACAAACTTAAATATTAAGTTACTTAGAGTTGGATGAATTCCTCAGGACAATGGTTTCACCGTGGATAGCACTTTCAATTAAATTCACACACTAATATTAATTACTCCTATCCCTGGATAAAGATCATGTAGCCAGAATTACCTTCTCTCGCAGTGTAATTCACTACCTAATCTAATGCCAATCCCATTTCCATAGTAATTGGTTGATTAGTTAGATGATTTATGATTACTCTCTAGGTTTCTCCTCCCGATTACACTCCACTTTTCCCAAAGGGCACAGTAAATAGGTAAATCTATGCTTTTCCAACCCTTAGCCTCTCTCCCAAAATGATTAAGGAATCTACTTATGGTGATCAATCATAAATAGAATAAGATAATCTCATAGACTTATATCCAAAAAATAGGGATAAAAGTGATATTAATGCATATAAGTCAGGTACAATGTATATCCGGGCTACTCCTAAATCCTAAGGAATTAAGGGGTTTAGCCAAATATGCGAGACATGGTACCACAATAGATCAAAATATGCAAAACATGGATTTTGAGATACTGGAAATAGGAGAAAGAGTTAAGGAGGAGATCTGGAAGAGATGGAGTCATTCTGTCGTCGTTTCAGTCGCCAAAATGCCTTTGAAGCCCATCGGGTAGGGTTCCTCCATTTTTCTCTCCCTTTTCTCCATTCATGTCATCCCCCTCTGATAGATATTGAAATTCTACTTCTAATGGTGTCTTTTATAGTTGTCACACATGTTTAGGTTGAGAGAAAACCTAAATATTATTTTTTATAATAATATGTGTTGGATTTAATTTAACACATGAAATTGAGGTCATCAGCTCTTGTGTCGATACTACCGACTTAGAAGTCGGTAATACCGAGTTAGTTGTAGTAGAAATCCTTTTTCTTTTCGATCTGGAACAATAATATTTTTTGTACTTCGATACCATATCGGTACTACCGAGCTGTAAGTCAGTAGTATCGAATTTGCTACAGTAAATAATAATTATCTACAATGAAATAAGCAATGAATTAAATCAAATAATTATTATAATAATTGATATATGTAAAATACATGTAAAATACATGCATAAATATAAGAACTGATGCACATTGCTTTTATACTAATTTGGTGAAATATGTGTGAAAATATATTGAATTAAGCACAAATGACAAAGAAAACAACCAAATTAGATATCCAAATAGTGACAATTTGTGCACACATCACACCCCTAAGCTTGAATATTGCTCTTCCTCGAGCAACACACTCTTGGATCTATTTGAGACAAGTTAGCAAAAGGACAAGGAACATAAATTACATTTCTCAACCATCCCCACTTGGCTGTCCCAAACCGGCCTTCACTGATCACTGAACAGTCAACTGCTCTTAAGCAACCAAAAATTTCCACAAAAGATATTCACCCTTAGATCAATAAACACTACCAAGAGAGTAGTTAACATCATAATCAATTAGGCATTTGCTTGGTGCATTTTGTGATTCCCTATTCTACATTGCTCTTTTCCTAACTTTCAACTACTTGGAAGTAGTTCTCCTTATAAGAATGAATGAGGAGAATAATCATTTAAGTGGCCTACCAATAAGAGAAATGGATGGAATGAAATGGGTGGCAAATGGAGAATCACAAGTAACATCTGCCTTATTTATGCAAAAATAAAACATGATGAACCTATATGGTGAAAAGAATGAAAAATGCATGAATCCTAATGCCTACTTTATTTGTAGAATGATGCATGAGTCAAAAGAGGCCATCAATTCAACAGACAAAAATTTAAAGAAAAGAATGCAACATGTGTATGTTTCCCTCATTTTTGTGAAGAGTTGAGGGCATCCTTTCTCCCTCTTAACTTTGAAACATTATCAAACTTTTTTTCTTCTTGTTTTTCATTGACCCATTGTTCTAGCATGATGGAACGTTATGCTTGGGCTTTACTACATTTTTTTTCTATTTTTTCTAAGGGTATGGATGTGTATCCCTGCACTCAAGTTTCAAAGGAAAATGATACCCACATGATATAGAAATAATGATGAAAAAAATGCATGCAATCTACATGTGATTGTTTATGCAACTAGAATGATGTGTACATAAATTGTTGAAGTACACAACTTGGTATATTTTTTTCATTTTTGTAATGAATGCCATAAAAGCAAACTAACTATCATGTCACGTACTATGTTATGCAATGCAACAAGAGAAAATAATTCAGAGTACTTGTTCATCTTAAGGTGGTGAGTCAATAATGAGTGGAGGATGGGTGGAATCACATAATTAAGAGACAAAGCCTTTCATGAAGTTGTGATATGTCCCTCTCTAATGACATGTGTATATGGTAACCTTAGGATTTCTTACTTAAACTTCAATTTAAGGTCTCTTTAACTGTTTGATCAATTCAAGCTCAAACCCCATCTTCATCCACATTTCATGAATAATTAAGATTTCCATTCATATCAAATGTCCAAAAGCTGACAAACCCATACACTTCATCCAGTTATGTACTCTTAAACATAGCAAATTTAGCTTAAAGAACAAAGCATGAGAGAACTTTCACATTTTATAAATTTTCAAAATTGATACCGCATCATCAACAAACGACTAATCCTAAATAAAAAAATAAATTGCATCCACAATTACACTACATAGGAATGGACCCCAAAAACAAAATGAAAAATCTAATTTTTTGAAATAAAAACATGTAGATGTATGATAAAAAGAAAAGATGCAAGAGGTAAAGAAAGTGATGCATGGGTTTTTAGTCATTTTCACAAGCATATTTTTCTTGATTTTATGTGTTGATTTGTCATTTATCTAATTAATTATACATAAAATGATATCAATGTCCTGTTCTATATAAATGCATCAAATTATATGATTTTTACTAATTAATATGGTTTAATATTTATCTTGAGCATTTATCCACGTTCTTGTGCATTTTTAGGTACGTTTGAATTTCACATAGTCGATACTACCGACAGCAAAAGTCAGTGGTACCGACTTCACATCAGTACTGGACTAGAAAAGGCTCGCACAAACTCAATACTACCGATGCTCAAAGTCGGTAGTACCGAAACCTCATCAGTAAAGCACAAGGATGAATCATGAAAAGTCGGTATTACTGAGTTCGCAAACTTGGTACTCCTGAGATGGCATCAGTGAAGCAGTTCTCGGGAGACCTAAAGACTCAATGCTATTGAGACAAGTCCATAGTACCAACATTGTCATGAGTCGTGGCTACCCTAAGAACTCAGTACTACTGACTATCAAGTTGGTACTACTGAGTCTCCCGATTTGGCAAATCTAAAGATAGCAATCTAATCCAATGGCTGGCATTATTTCATATTGTAAGTGACTCCTATGACCTAAGGAGAGTTTGTCCAGACTGAGGGAGGCAGCTATTTTCCATTGCATGGCACTGGAGAGAGAGGAGAGAAGAGAAAGGAACTGAAGGCATCACCTGAGACGATCTGAGCACCTTTGGAAGGAGTATCTACAACCAAAAGATAGAAGATTGCACGCATGACGTAGGGGATCATCCGAATCAGCTATTATCCAGGGGTTACTTAGTTTTTCTAATGTTTCCCATGTTTTTCTCTTTCTCTACCATGTATTTGTCAATGAAAATCATGTGGGGCTAAACCTCTTGATTCCTTAGGACCCAAGAGTAGCCCGGATATGCATTGTAACTGATTTCAATGCATTAATATCATCTTTGTCCCTATTTCTGGATATAAATCTATGAAGTTGCCTTGTTCCATTTATGCCTGATCAACATAGATAGATTATTAGAGTCTTAATCATTTCAGGAGAGAGGTTAAGGGTTGGAAAGCATATATTTACCCATTTATTGCACCCCTTGGGAAAGGTGGAGAATAAATGGGAGGAGATAACACATAGTTTAATCATAAAGCACCTAACTAATCAACCAATTTCTATGGAAATGGGATTGGCATTAGAATAGGTAGTGAACTAAGCTGTGGGAATGGGTAGTTCTTACTACAGGCTCTTTATCCAAGGATAGGGGTAATAGATATTTGTGTATGGAATGAATTGCAATGTTATCTGTGGTGAAACCATAATCTTGAGGAATTTCCTAAAATCTGAGTAATTTAAGTGTTAAGATTGTTTTGTTCTGTATTTGTTTCTGTTCAATCAAACCAATTTAATTTCACCAACCTAGCTAATTTGACCATAGTTAGTAGTAGTCTTCTGGAGAACGTTTCCCTGTGTTCGAATCACTCCTCAAAAGGGCCTATATTACTTTGATACGTTCACTTGTGTATAATGCACAGTAAACACATGTCAATTTTTTGGCACCGTTTCTGGGGAAACGACAACATCCAACACTACGAGTGTTGTGGTCGGCCACTCTAGGCCAACCCTTTTTATTTTATTTTTATATTTTATATTTCACTTAAAGCTGAATCATAAAATCATAAGTACTTCTAGATCCACTACTATATTCTGACAATCAATTTGCTACTTTCAGGTTCTGGTGTATGGTGCATACTCTAGTCCACGATTACAGAGAGACATCTTTACCAAGTTTTGGGGAAGCAGAACTCCTTCACACAGAGAGAGAGAAGTTGGAAGGTTTGTGGATAGATTCAACCAAACTCCACCTTCAAAATCTCTGCCTAAAAGACCTATAACACCAGAAGAACCTGAGTCAGTAGAAATGGGAGATGGAGCAGAACAACAGACAATATGAGAGAGGATTAGAGCCTCTTCCTCAACAGCTCAAAAAGGACCAATCAAAAGATAAGCCATCAATGTGGGTAGCTACAAGATTGACCCAGGGTTGATCTCTTTAGTCAAATACCAAGATTTCCATGGCCACAGTTCTGAAGATCTGATGGTGCACATCAGTAAATTTGTTGAGAACGGTGATATGGTCAAAATAGATAAAGTGTTGGTGAGTGTCATATATCTGAAGCTTTTCTCGTCATCTTTGGTAGACAATGCAAAGTCATGGTTTCATAATCTTTATGATGAATGTATTGAAATGTGGGATCAAATTGATGCCTTCTTCAAGCATTACTTTCTCACATAGAAGACAAATGACTTGGTGAAGAAGATCCACAATTTCAGACAACAAGCTGATAAATCCTATTCTGAAGCATAGGAGATATTCCAAAATATGTTGCAGAAAGTACCTCATCATGGTATTGATCTGTTGGGATAGGTTAAGATCTTCTATTATGGTCTGCATAAGAGAGAAAGAACTACACTTGACTGTGTGGGAGCATGGTTCTTCCTCAACAACAAACTTGCCCGCTGTCATGAGATATTGAAGAATATGTCTAAAAATTAATCATGGGGAGATGAGAGAGAGCTTCTGGCAACTGTCAAAAGTGTCAGTGAATCCAAGGTCATCTCTACATTAAATGAGAAGTTGGACCTGATTGCTAAAAATTTATGTGCTAATAATGGACCACCTTCAAAAGAAGAATATGAAGAGTGTAAGTTTGTGTGCCAACAATAGGAATATAGGAGAAACGACTATGCATGGAGGAAGGATCCTAAGTTTTCATGGAAGGATCCTAACAATTTCCAAGGCCCATCTCATGCACAACAACCCAAGCCATAATCGTTTGGTGGCCAGGCAAAATATCAACAAGAACAAAAGAATATTGACTATATTGAAGAAATGCTCATAAAGTTGGTCAGTCAGAATGAAGTGCTTATTGGTCAAACTCAAAGAGAACTCCAGAACCAAGGGTAGAGGATCCACAATAAAGAAACCCAGGTTTCTCAAATAGCAGTGGATGTGGGTACTTTGAAGCAGCCAAACCAACATGGGTTCCCAACTAATATTAATGTGCCTTCTGGAAATCAACACCTCAAGATAGTCCTACTTTGCAGTGGTAAGACATTGTTGAATAAGGAACCAAAAAACACAGATGTAGGTGAAGCTATAGGAACAACAACTTAGACTGTGACAATAGATGTGGTTGAACCGGATAATTTGGAATAGGAGAAAACAACTGAAGAGCACATTGATGAGGTGGAAGAGACTATATCAAAAGCATATGTCCTGCCTCACCAGAGGACACTGGTGACTCCAATGCCCTTTCCAAATAGCTTGAAGGAAACCAAAGCAGACCGGCAGTTCTAGAAATTCTTAGAGGGCTTTAAAAAGTTATATGTCAATATTCCACTCATTAATGCAATCGAACAGATACCATCATATGGAAAGATCTTGAAAGACATCATCAATAAGAAGAGAATGATACATGAGGCTGATGTGGTAGTGTTAAGAGAGCAGGTGAGAGCTTTTATTCTGGGAACACTGCCTCCTAAAAGACAAGATCCTGGTTGTTTAAACATCACATGTTTCATAGGAAAGACCAAGTTCGGAGAAGCTCTATGTGACTCATGGGCCAATATTAACCTCATGCCTTTGCCAACCTTCAAGAAGCAAGGTCTTAAGGAGATGAGAAAAAGTGCTATGAAAATTGAATTGGCTGACAACTCTATGTTTAGGTCATATGGCATTTGTGAAGATGTCCTAGTGAAAGTGGATAGATTTGTTTTCCCTGCAGATTTCATGGTAATGGAATTACAGGAGGATAAAGATAAAAAAAACTCTTGCTAGGTAGGCCATTCTAAGCCACAATTGACATGATCTTGGAAATGGGCAGAGGACGTCTCACAATGGGCACTTATGATGACAGTTTGTAATTAAGATGCATGAACACTCGAAATAAAGAGGGGATACATCACATTGTAACATGTTGTATCACATGAAGGGCAAGATTTCTATATGTCTGGGGAAGCCATTTCTTGACATGGCTCATGTGATGACCAAGGTGGAAAAGGATAATCTTGCAGTTGATATAATTGAAAACACTAAGATGATCTCATTAAAAGAAGCAATACATTACCCAGATGATAGAGAAGAAGACTATGATCTGGCTACCATAGAGGTGGTCATTGTTGATTCCCTAATGCAAACGTATCCACAATCACCCTTGGAAGCATGTTTGATGAATAGAGTGGATGACAGCACACACAACTGCTCTCTGGAGGAGTGTGTATTGAAGTTGAAGGTGGTACCCTGCTATTATACAAGATATTTTGAAGATTTAGGACCACCTCCCCCACCACTGGTTCCATCCTTGTTGAGCCCTCCTGAGTTGGAATTGAAGTTGTTGCCACCACATCTGAAGTATGTCTCCTTGTCTGTATAAGAGAAGCCCACGGTGATCATATCATCGTCCTTGAGCGGTGAAGAAGAGGGGTAGTTGCTTGCTGTGTTGAAGAACCACCAAGCTACTTTTGGGTGGTCTATAGCGAACATCAAAGGAATCTCCCCAAGTTTGTGCTAACACAAGATTTGAATGGAAGAAGGAGCTAAAGCAATAGTTCAACCTTAGCGGTGACTCAACCCGATCATGACTGAGGTAGTGAAGAAAGAAGTGGGCAAGCTCCTGTCAGTAGGTATCATTTATGCAATTTTAGATTCTATGTGGGTTATCCCAACTCAGGTAGTTCCAAAGAAAGGGGGGACTTTCACAACCAATGCAGTTAATGAGTTGATTTCAAATAGGTTGGTGACGGGGTGGCATGTGTGTATAGATTTTCATCATTTGAATGCCATCACTTTAAAAGATCATTTTCTATTACCTTTCATTGATCAGATTTTGGAACGACTTGTCAGTTGTTCACACTTTTTCTTCCTCGATGGGTATTCCAACTATAATCAAATTTTGATTGAGCTAAAGGATCAAGAGAAATCTACTTTCACCCATCCTTATGGCACGTTTGCATATAGACGGATGTCATTCGGCCTTTGTAACGCCCCTGCCACCTTCTAACGTTGTATGCTTGCCATCTTCTCTGATATGCTAGAGCAGTGCTTGGAAGTGTTTATGGATGATTTTTCCATGTATGGGGAGTCATTTAGTGATTGCTTGTACAATTTAGATAAGGTTTTACAAAGGTGTGAGGACACTCACTTAGTCTTGAATTGGGATAAGTGTCATATGATGGTGAGTGAGGGCATAGTGCTTGGACACAAGGTGTCTAATAAGGGTATGGAAGTAGACCCAGTTAAGATCAAATTCATCTCCAAGCTACCTCCACCGACATCAGTGAAAGGAGTGAGGATATTTTTGGGACATGCTGGGTTTTACCGTCATTTTATCGAAGATTTTTCAAAAATTGCTAAACCCTTGTAGGAAATTTTAGAAAAAGACGTTGAATTTTCTTTTGATGATTGATGCTTGAATGCTTTTGAAATACTAAAGGAGAAGCAAAGTTCTACACCTATTGTGTAGGCTCCTGATTGGAGTGTACCATTTGAGCTGATGTGTGACGTGTTAGACTATGTTGTGGGAGCTGTGTTGGGTCAACTCAGAGATAAAGCTCCTACCGTCATATATTATGCGTCCAAAACTTTGAATGATGTGCAACTTAATTATACAACCATTGAAAAAGAACTCTTAGCGGTTTTTTTTGCGTTTGAGAGGTTCTGCCAGTACCTAGTGGGGGCGAGGGTGATTGTTTAGATCGACCATGCTGCTATCAAATACCTGTTACAAAAGGAAGATGCAAAACCTAGATTGATTAGGTGGATTTTATTGTTATAGGAATTTGACATAGAATTTAAAGACAAGGCATGGGTGGAAAATGTGGTAGTGGATCACCTATCTAGGAAGGAAAGAGTGAATGAAAAAGATGTAGACATTCCCATTGTTGAAGATTTTCTAGATGAAAAACTTTTTGCTATCAAGACTAAGGATCCTTGGTTTGCATATATTGTTAATTATTTAGCCTGCAAAGATATGCCTACATATTGGGGGTATCAATAAAAGAAGAGATTTTTCCACTCATTGAGGTTTTACATCCGAGATGACTCAATTCTTATTAAACAATGTAGGGATGGACTTTTGAGGAAGTGTGTACCTGAGTGTGAGGTAGAGAGAATTTTGTCACACTACCATTCTTTACCTATGAGAGGGCATCACGCTAGCTCTAGGACTGCGGCCAAAGTTTTAGAGAGTGGATTGTATTGGCCAAAATTGTTTAAATATGCATATTATTTCATTTTTCGTTGTGATGCATGCCAACATGCAGGTAACATTTCTAAGCTACATTAGATGCCATTGAATTTGTTCAAGAGGTTGAGGTTTTTTTCTTTGGGGCATTGATTTCATGGGTCTGTTTGTGTTGTATAATTCTAATCTTTACATTTTACTTGTGGTTGACTATGTATCTAAGTGGGTGGAAGCAATTCCAACCCGCACCAATGACGCTTAAGTTGTGTGCATATTTGTGAAGGATAACATTTTCAGCAGATTTGGTGTCCCCCGATTGATCATTAGTGATGGTGGATCACATTTTACCAATAGGCAATTCGAAGACTTACTGAGTAAATATGGGGTGAAACATCGAGAGGGTACTCCTTACCACCCATAGACACAAGGACAAGTTGAGGTGTCCAATAGAGAGGCAAAGAAGATCTTGGAAAGGGAAAATTTGACTAATAGGACATATTAGAGTTTTGTGCTTAATGATGCTCTTTGGGCATATAGGATGGCCTATAAATCACCTATAGGGACGACACCTTTTAGGTTGGTTTACAGACTTGCTTGTCATTTAGGCACATTTTGAATAGGATGTTTCTTCCAGGACAAAAGGCTCTCCTTTTTAATTCTCGACTTAAGTTACATCCAAGCAAATTGAGGTCCAAATGGAGTGGAGCATTTGTGATTGAGTAGGTTTTTCCCCTAGGTGTTGTGAAGATTTTAGATGGGACTAGGTCATTCCTTGTTATTGGCCAAAGATTGAAGCACAACTATGGTGGAGAAGTGGAGCAGAGAATAGAAGTGGTACAACTTATGTAAATTCATTAGTTTCTTGCTCTTAGGAATGTCTAGTCTAGGATGTTAAACAATGGCGCTTGTTGGGAGGAAACCAGCCTTCATTTCCATTTTATTCATGTTCATTTTAGCATTGTAGTTGTATTTTTATTCCTACTTCTTGAAAAAAGGTACCTTGACTTGTTTGTGGAGTGTGCAGATTTTTCCCAAGTCGGTACTACTGAGACACCCAGTCGGTAGTATCAAGATTACATCAGCAAGTCACTCGCACAACAAAGACAGACTCGGTACTATGGACTCTCCTAGTTGGTAATATCGAGCCTCTGAAGATTTTCAAGCACTAACTGATAAGAACTTGGTAGTATTGACACCTGATTCGGTACTACTAACTTTTTGGCACTCCCAAAATCAGAACATCGAGACAAAACATTCAAAATTATCAAGCCAACACTGCCAACTCATTACTGCTGACATTCCAATTAGTAGTACTGATGTGTGACGTCAGCAATTCGTGGATGCTCGATTCAACGGCAGATGCAGTCTTCATTACACGACTAGTAGCACCAATCCGCGACTCAATTCAGTACTACCGACTTGAACTCGGTACTATGGACTCCGAGTGATTTGCGCTTGATACATCATCAAATGTCAGCAATTAATACATCTGAGCCACAGATTTGTGCTTACATCTCAGTACTAGTGGTAGTACTGAATCTGCCCGACTCATCTATATAAGGAGGGGTGGTGAATCCATTTTCTTCACACCACTTCCTCCACTCCTCCTATAACTCAGAGCAAAGATGAATTGGGTGCTAACGATCTTCACTGAGCCTCTCTTTCCTCTTCCTCCTTCTTGCATTATCATCATGGCACCAAGGAGAGGCCCTTATACGTCGGTGGAGCAAGGTGAGTTAGTCCCTCGACCAACACACATCCAACATCCATATTCAGAGGTCAAGAAATTCTATGAAGGGCTGCATACGAGGCCGATGGTGCCAACACGATATGGAGATCGTGCATTGATCGAGCGAGCAGGCTTCACTGAGAACATGCGATGGGTGTGTCAAAAGCAGCTCATGGAGGGGTACAATCCCTTCTTCAGTGACTAGAAAACTCACCTAGAACTCATCCTTGAGTTCTTGGTGTCGCTAAATGTTCTTATCACCCCCGAGCAATAGTTAGGAGGCGAATGGCGGGAAGACAGAGTTAGCTTCCGCCTCTTCAGCAACAACTACTCCATCACTTTGTGGTCCTACAACAACATCTTCAACTGGGCTCATGTCCCAAAACACTCAGCCCCTTCTAATTTCAACTTTGACTTGGCTTGGGAGAAGTTGAATGAGGTGCCAGAGGGCTTTCACATAAGCTGGCATGTCAACTCTATTACTGACATCAAGCACCCTTTTGCTCGAATCCTTCATCGCCTCTACACCAACACCATCTTTGTTCATTCTGATCAAGCTCAAGGAGATGTTCAACAGGATGACCTCTACTTCCTCTACATTTTATTGGAGGGAGAGACCAGCAACTTTGGAGACTTCGTTCTTCTCTACATGATCTCAGTTCGATGCAACGTGACAAGGAAGGTGTCGATTGTATTTGGGGGTCTCATCACCCCTATTGCATTGCACTTCTGCCTTGACTTGTTGACCCTTACGCCAATGGAAAATACAAAGAAGTTGGACCTCTTGTACTTCTTTAAGGTGACAATCCTCAGCTTCCACCACAATGTGGTGCATGTGACTTACACACATTGAGGAAAGTTATGGTAGCAGAGCCTCCATGACCCCATCTTCAACTTACACATAGTAGCCTATCTGTGGTGGTCACTGGATGAGGGGGAGGAAAATGCACCTAGGGCAACGGCTCAATATGATGATGAGCAGCAAGATGATGAAGACTTTGATGGTGCTAAGTAGGTCACTATCCCCATCACTCAGAGAGCGGTCCCATGCAAACGGGACCACACCTATGCTGCCTCGACTTCTTTTGCCCAGCCCTATTCTCAGGAGGAGCAAGACTCGTACAACATGGTGGGTATGTATGGGATGTTGTAGGAGATTCAGATTGGACATCAACAGCATCAAGCGACATTGGCTGGTGTGCAAGAGATACAAGGAAGATTATACCAAAACCAGTAGGAGATATATGAGAATGAATGCCTTGTCTTGGCCAACCAAGAGAATGCTCACATGTGCCTGTAGCGGATGGAGCAGTACCAACAGCCCTTCTTTGACCACTATTGGAACCAGGGGTACTTTGGAGGGTACCCGTACCAGCGTAGATGCCATCGCCTGATCTATCTTTTCAGGGGATGTTTATCCCTCAAGACCCCAACATGCCTCATCCACCTCCATTTTGAGAAAAAGTACCGTTGTTCCACCTCTTGAGTGGGAGTATTGACTATGTGGACATAGTCATATTCAAGCTTAGGGGGGGATGCTGGAACAACATTCTATCTTAGTTTTTATAGTTTTTCTTGCATTTTTATCTTAGTAGTTTTATTTTTAGTTGGGTTATGCATTGTTAGGATCCACACCTATCTAGTGTAATCGTGGAGCAGTAATGCATGGTTTCATATTGTCGATTGATAGATGTTAGTGCAAAGAAATGGTTGTGTCTGTATAGCTTAATTTGTGACATCTTTGTGCACCACCACTTGAGGAAGTGTTTGGTTAAGTCAGCTCTAGGATATAGGAAATGAATGAACATATAAATCAAAATGGGAAAGTGAATGAAGATGTTGTTGAGCCTAAGCTGATCAAACCTTTAAAGAGATCTTAAATGGAAATCTAAGAAAGAAACCTTAAGATTACCATGTGAACAGATCATTAAAGTGGGACATATCATAATCCTATGAAAGGCATTGCCTCTTAGTTATGTGATTTCATCCATCCTTTCCATCTAATTTTTTAATAACCATCTCAAGATGAATGAGTGCTCCAACTTATTTCTTTTGATTACATTGCATGGCATGATAGGTGACATGGTAGATTAGTTTATCCTTATTTGCATTTGAAGAAAAAAAGTTACATTCGTATGCACGAACAACCTTAGTGCATATCATTTTAGTTGCATAGAAATTGCATGTAGATTACATACATTTAATCACATTCATTCCTTTTTGTCATGTGGATCGTAGTCTCTATTTGTGAGGATTGAAGCAGAGGCATACCTCCACATCAGGGAAAAAAAGAAAAGAAAAAGTATGAAGTGAAAGCCCGAGCATCACCTAATCATGCAAAGATAAGAAATATTATGGGCTAGAAAAAAATTAATCTCAAGATTTTTAAGGAGAAAGTATGTCCCTAAGTCTTCTTGAAGGGATGAATTAATTCACATGACACATTTGTTTGTTTTTGACATTCTTATTTTCTATTATGAGATAGCTTCATACATGCATCGTGTATCAAAAAGAAAGAGAAAAAGTCAATAGGCATTAGGTCTCATTCATAACATTCTTTTCACTCATGTAGGTCATCATTCTTTTTGCATAAATACGTTGGATGTACTTGTGATTCTTCAATTCACTACTACATTTTTTGCCAATAACATCGCTGCATGTAGGGTCATTTTTTTCAAATAACTGACCTTATATGTCTACAAAAATGCGAGCACCACTTAAGACCTCTTGGGTCAGTTTTCTTAAAATCACTGACCTTGTAGTGTAACTCTATAGGGTCAGTTTTCCAAATAACCGACCTTATATGACTATAAAAAATGCGGGCACCACTTAAGACCACTTGGGTGAGTTTTCTTAAAATAACCGACCTTGTAGTGTATCTCTATAGGGTCAGTTTTCATAAAATAAGCAACCTTATAGACAATGGGATTAGAAAGCCCATTACAGTTTCCCGCGGCAAAATTTTGCTTGATTTTGGCTTCACGCCTTGATCTATAGGGTTGGTTTTTCCAAATAATTGACCTTATATGTCTTCAAAAAATGCAGGCACCATTTAAGACCTCTTGGGTCAGTTTTCTTTGAAAAATGACTTTACAAGACCTCTGAGAGTACTTTCTCAATCTATAGGGTCAGTTTTTTCCTTATAACCGACCTTGTAGGGATTCTCGATCGAAAAAATTCTCGAACGAGTTGAATTTTGAATCCATTTTCTTTTCGTACATGTATAAGTACCTCTAGGGTCGTTTTTTCCTTTTAACCGACCTTGTGGGTCTCCTCGGTCAAAACAATTATTGACCGGGTTGATTTTTGGATCCAAGTTTTCCTTCGTGCGTGTACAAGTACCTCCATGGTCAGTTTTTTCCTTTTAACCGACCCTAGAGGTCCCCTCGGTCGACAAATTTCTCGACTGAGGTTCCCTTGGTCGACAAAATTCTCGACCGAGTTTGAGTTTGGGTGTTTAGGGTTTTGGATCCAGATTTCGTGCGTGTATAAGTACCTCTAGGGTCGATTTTCTCCTTTTAACTGACCCTAGAGGTCCCCTCAGTTGATGAATTTATCGACCAAGGTTTCCTCGCTCAATGAAATTCTCGATCGAGTTGAAGTTTGGGTGTTTTTAATTTACCCGACACGGGCACCGCTTATCTCTTGGGTCGATTTTTTATTTTAACCGACCCTACAGGTCAGGCACGGGGATATACTAGAACCTTTCATTTTCACTACCGAGACCTACTATTTCACTCTCTCCTGTGCCCCTAAAGCTCCACTACCGCCGAGACCTTATTGCCGCACCACTGAGACATCATTACCGCACCGTCGAGACCTCGTTGCAGCACTGTCGAGACCTCTTTGCCGCACCGGTGAGACCTCGTTGTCGCATCGCCGAGACCTTGTTGTCGCACCGCACCAGGTCATCGCCTCTTCCACATTTTCACAAAGGTCGTTGCCTCTTCCATGAAGGTCACCGCCGCTTCCAAGTAAGACTTTTTATAGGTAAGACCATTTATATAGGTCTATCTATGCCCTTCGTTGTACTGCCGCCACGACCAAGGTTGTGTCCAGATCCACTCTCAGTTGAGAATTCGTCGACCGAGAGTCTACCTGCGCACGGCGTCTAGGTCCACTCTCGATCGAGAATTCATCAAATGAGAGTGGACCTAGACGTCGCACACAGGTGGACTCTCGGTCGATGAATTCTCAACTGAGAGTGGACATGTGCACCTTTAACTGGACAATTATATTGTTTTTCTATTTTATATGATTGGTAACCCAACCAATAATAAAAACATGTATTTTTTCATATGTAATCATTATATAAATTCTAGAAATTAATATGATATTAGACATGTGTACTCCCATATTGACACTTTAGGGTTTATAGATGAGATCATCGATGCATGATGTTTAACTTAATATATAAATATGACAATAATACAATTATGCATGTATCAACTTAGAAACTCGTTTAAAATTTACTCATTAGGAGTACATTTTGGATAGTCCCTAGTCTGGGACTATTTTTGGATATTTAATCTCACTTAGGATGTAACTGTATAATGTATGTTTAGTTTTGAAGAAAATTTGAGTAGTATTTCCTCATTTGTTCTCTGGGTACATATGTGGGTGGTTATTTGCCATTTACATCAATGTACTTGGAGAACTTAGGGGAAATGCTGCTGAAATTTTCTTCAAAACTAAGCATACATTATACAGTTACTAGTGAGATTAAATATTCAAAAATGGGATAGGTGGTACACTTTAGTATAAAAGTAATTAACTTCCTATCAATAAAAACTTACAGCTTACAGTATCAATATTAAACACTTAGTTTTATAATTAATTTTAATGTGATATAGAAAATGGATTGAAGTTGGATGTCTATCAAGAACTGTTGCAGTCTAGAGTTTGCCAAAGGCTTGATGAATTTATCATATTTGCTGAGGAACATAGGAAACTACCTACAGATAGGCTATATTGTCCATGTAGAAATTGTGGTAACAATTTGAAAGTTGATACAACTGAGGAAATTAAGAATCATGTCATATGCAATGGGATCATACAAGGTTATAATGAATGGTATTGGCATGGAGAGGAATTTAATTATGGATCAGAAAATGTCGATACTAATAGTTGTGACATAGAAGATATAGATAATGATGATAATGTCAATGATGAACCGATTCAGGATGATATGGTTGATGAGATGTTACGTATTTGTCGAGACAATGTCATCGATCCACCTTCTTTATTTGCAAACATTGTCCATGATGCTGAAAAACCATTATATAAGGGTTGTACTAAGTTCACAAGGTTGAGTGTTGTGATGCGATTATATACTCTTAAAGCTCAAAACAGGTACAGCGATAAGAGTTTCACTTCACTATTGTCTATGTTAAAAGAAATTCTTCCTGAAGGTAACGAGCTTCCAATTTCAACATATCAAGTAAAGAAAATAATGTGCCCAATGGGAATGGAGGCTAAGAATATTCATGCATGTCCAAATGATTGTGTGTTATTTTAGAAGGACTATAGTAATTTCATAAATTGTCTAAAATGTGGTGTGTCAAGGTATAAGACCACAAATTCAGCTAAAGCTAAAAATGTCTCTCCTGTCAAGGTGATGTGGTATCTACCAATAATACCACGATTTCAATGCTTATTTGCTAATACAGAAGATGCACAAAATTTGTCTTGCCATGGGGAGTTAAAGGCCAATGATGATGGCATCCTACGACATGCATCTGATTCACCACAATGGAAGAAAATTGATTTATTATACCCTCAATTTGGTAAAGAACCAAGAAACTTAAGACTTGGACTCTGTACAAATGGAATGAATCCTTATGGTACATTAAGCAGCCAACATAGCATGTGGCCTGTTATGATTGTTATATACAATCTTCCTCCTTGGTTGTGTATGAAAAATAAGTATGTCATGTTGTCAATATTGATATCAGGGCCCAAGCAACCTAGAAATGATATTGATGTTTACCTTCAAGCTCTAATTGATGACCTAATGAAACTATGGGAAGAAGGTGTTATGACATATGATGCTTCACGTAAAGAAATCTTTAGTTTGTGTGCTATGTTGTTTTGCACGATTAATGACTTTCCAACTTATGGAAATTTGTCTGGATATAGCATAAAAGGATACAAAGCATGTCCTATTTGTGAGGAAAATACTAATTCAATCCAACTGAAACATGGTGGTAAAATCATATATCTTGGTCATCGAAGATTTCTCCCACCAGTGCATCCTTATCAAAGGCAACGCAAAACCTTTAATGGGTCAACTGAGGAACAAAGTGCTCCTAAACCTATACCAGGAAATGTTGTATATGATCGGGTGAAACATATTGTTAATGAATTTGGAAAGAGTTCAAGTAGTCATACTCTTGCATGTGACAAATCTCTATACAAGAAGAGGTCAATATTCCGGAATCTTCCTTATTGGAGATCTTTGGCAATTAGACATTGCATTGACGTCATGCATGTTGAAAAAAATGTTTGTGATAGCATCATTGGTACACTATTGAACATACCGGGAAAGACTAAAGACATCATCAAATCTAGAAAAGATTTAGAATTAATGGGTATAAGAAAAGAATTATTAGTGGAGATCAGGGGTCGCAGCACATATTTACCACCAGCTTGTTACACTTTGTCAAAGCAGGAGAAAAAGACTTTCTATGAGTGCTTGTATAATATTAAGGTTCCATAAAGATGCTCTTCTAATATTCGTAGATTGGTATCAAAGAAGGATCTGAAGTTGATGGGTCTCAAATCTCACGATTGTCACACCTTAATGCACCAAATTTTACCTGTGGCTATTTGATCTATATTGTCGAAGCATGTAAGGTTTGCAATCACAAGACTCTATTTCTTCTTACTCTCGATAAATTACAAAAAGATGTAATTGTTACCATGTGTCAGCTTGAAATGTACTTTCCTCCTTCATTTTTTGATATCATGGTTCATCTTGTAGTACATAGTACAAGGGAGGTGAAGATGTTGGGTCCAATTTTCTTACACTGGATGTATCCATTTGAACGCTACATGAGTGTTTTTAAAGGTGATGTTCAGAATCGTTATCGTCCTGAAGGGAGTATATTTGAGGGTTATGTGGCTAGGGAGGTGATGGACTTTTGCAATGATTTTTTGAATTGCAATGAAACTTCTAGCGATCTAAAAAATTCCCATCACATTGAATCTTATTGCGGCAAAGGAACTCTGGGAGGATGAGTGAAAGGAATCAGTCGTGAGTTGTGGGAACAAGCACATTTGTATGTTTTACACAATATCGATGAAGTTAGTAGCTACATCACAGAACACTATGATCTTATCAAGAGAAATCATTCGTGATCCAGTTCAATGTGGCTTGCAAGAGAGCATAATCGAACATTTATTAGGTGGTTTAAAGAGAAAGTCTTTAATCAACTATCTGAATCACCGAATAATGTTGCTGAGAACATAAAATGGCTTGCCTTTAAGCCAAAAATGGATGTCATGTCATATGAAGGTTATGACATAAATGGATTTTCATACTACACAAAGCGTCAAGATGAAAGTAGTGTAGTTCAAAATAGTGGGTCACTGTTCAAGCTTGTTTGTTGTATTTTGCTAGTGCCAAAGATAAAAGACCACGTGAAGCTGAGATGTCATATTACGGCGTCATTGAGGACATATGGGAATTGGACTATACAAATTTCAGAGTTCATATCTTTAGGTGTAATTGGGTTGACAACAACAAAGGAGTTTTAGTGGATGAGTTGAGTTTCAAATTGGTTAATTTTGAAAAGATTGGTGAGAAAGATGAGTCATTCATCATGGCATACCAAGCAAAATAAGTATTCTATATTAATGACTTGGAAAATAAAAATTGGTCTATCGTTCTTCATGGAAAAAGGCAGTTTACTGTAGATCCTATAAATGAAGAAGAATACTACAAAAAGTATGATGATTCCAGCCCATTCTCAGTTGGTTTGCCAAGTGTAAATGTTGAAGATAACACTAATGAATACTATAAACGTCAAGACCGTGCTGAAGGAATTTTACTTGACTAACAACTCAACCAATACTAGAGGCATGTATTCTTTGAATTATTTATTTTATTATCATTCAAGCACATAATCTTTTAAATATACATCATATATCATTCAACCACTTGTGCTTTTATTATCACTTATATTTCTTTTATCATGTATACTTGCAGGTTTTAAAATGGCAAGTGAAGATGAACATTATGAGCATGAGCACCATGAGGATGGTAGTGATGATGCTAAGAAAAGTAGAGGTCCCACACTGATGCGTAGGCTGCAGGAGCTTAGGGCCAAAGGGGAGAAATTGGAAATCTAGTTTGATGTCACAGGAGCACCTATTGGGGAACATGTTAGTGCTTTCAAGCATTACGTAGGGGCAACCGTGCACAGTAAGGTGCCAATAGATATAGAAATTTGGCATGATGTTTCTAATGCCTTAAAAGACCTCCTATGGAAAGATATACCTATGAGTGGAAGTGATATTATTTTAATATGTTTTTGTTTATTGATTCTAATTTAGTTTGCTTGGAAAGACATATCCCTTTTAAGACATCATTATTGCTTCTTTTGCATGTATAGGGTGTTTTTCATCTAAATGAAAAAGATCACAAGAAAAAAGTGCTACAACGTTGTGGTGTACGATGGAGGGCTTTTAAGACATATCTCAAAATGGAATTTATAGATAATCCTAAACAAAAGAAGAAAGCAACATATATGTATATTTTTATAGATCCTGAGGTGTGGGAAAGATTTGTTGTAGCTAGGAACATGGAAGAGTTTCAGGTAATAAAGATAGTGATGTATTGTATGAATCTTTAATTTTATATAATTAAGGAGGTGAATCTTTTTATATATGTTTGCAAGTCTAATTGCAATACCTCATTTTAAATGATCAAGCTATTCATGAGGCCCAAAAGGAAAGACGGGCCAAAAATGTGCATGACCATTGCTTGGGGCCCGGTGGTTATGCCTTCTTCCGCCAACTACAAGAGAAGCAACTCTCTTCTGGAGAAGAGTCTAGTACAACTCAAGCTGAGCGTCCACCCTAACACTTGCAGTGGATTGATGCTAGAAAGAATCAAGCAGGTGAAATTGTCAACCCTGCAACCAAGGAGGTGGCACAAAAGATGGTAGGTTTATCCCAACTAAGTAAAGAGTAACTCCCAAAAACTTAGATTTATTTATATCTAATTGATATTGTGATTTAATATTTTTATTAACTATGGATAGATTGATCTCCACGAGCAAAGGATGGAAGGAAAGTTCATCCCAACTGTCCACATGGATGAACTATCAGTTGCTCTTGGTACGAAGGAGCATCCTGGACGTGTTAGGGGATTAGGAGCTGGCATAGGATTCAAGTCTTATTTTGGCCCTTCACAATCTAAAAGAGGTCATGCAGGAGGTCTTACACAAGAGGAGGTTGAAACATTAGTAGCACAAAAAGTAAAAGAAATATTGTCTTAATTTCAGCCTACTCAACCTATTCATACTGTGTGTCTCTCAAGTGATGAGGTACAAGCCCATGCTCTAGTTGTAGAAGGTCATGGGAGCATTCCCAATGACCCACCACAACAATCTGCAGTAAGTTTTTGTTCTATATGTTGTGTTATTAGTATGATATATATATGATATATATATAGTTGTAATAGGTATCTAGTTTACCGCTTTGTATATAACTTATATTATTTCAATTCTAGGTTGGTATGAACTGTAAACTTGCAGTGGAGGTTCCATAATATAATGTTGTGGCAGCGGGCAAGGTATACAACCTTGGTGGTACATTGCATTGCCAACAAATTACTGATGACATTTGTCGTGTGTCCATCCATCTTGTGTATGACGGAATGGGGGACAAACCACTACCCATACCTAATCCTGAATATAGTACAGTTGAAGAAGTTGAGGGTGCTATGGTGGGTTGGCCTAGACACTTGGTTATTAATGACAAGGTATACCTTAATTCTACCATAATTTTCATATTTGACTGCATATATGAACTCATGTAATATAAGTATGTAATTTAAATAATAGGTTTGCAAACCAAAAAGTAAAAATTCTACTAGTCGTCCTCCTATGCCCAAGCCATCTTTTATTCCAGAATCCACATTCAATGAGTTGGGAAGTAAATGTAATTGTTTGTGTCGATACTTAGCCAACCAAAGCTCTGGATTACAAATGTTGATCAATTTAACAGAAGATGCAACTGGGTGGGACTTTGACAGTTATATTTTTCTTGATGATATTATAGAGTTTTTTTGGTATGATTTGTTGAATACTTCGATAATAGAAGTATGGATAAGGTAAGGATATATCAATATAGAAAATTCCAATACATATTTTTAGCTTATTTCTATATATGGAAATATTACAAATGTTTTATAACCATTTATATACCGAGACCACAAACTTTGATATAATAAATGTTGGATTATTAGTTCCTTTAATCACAAGTCAAGTGGAGACACATATTGAGGATGTGAATGAGTACTTCTCTGCATTCAAATATTTTTCTAGTGAGGGGAAGGAAATTATCCTAATTCCTTTTAACGTCCAGTAAGTATTATAATTCAATATAATTTTAATAATGAATAAAATTATATATTTTAATGTTTGTTTTATTCTTACTCAGAGCTAGACATTGGAAATTAGTGGTGATTGTCCCAAAATTGATGACTCTTTATTATATTGACCCAATGGGTAAAACAACAAGGGGTCACAAACTGAAATTCCCAGCTATGGAGTAAGCATAAATTTAGTCAATGCTTCAACATGATATTTCTATTTAGAATTTCTATTTTACCAACTATCGTTTAATTGATAGGGGTATAAAGGCTTTTCGTGAAGTTGGAGGACAAATACCCACAAAATTAAAGACATTGACTTTGAAAAATGTCAAGGTAGATACTTTGACAACTGCTTAGTCTTATATGTATTAATTTTCAACTCGTATTTGTCAACTCTTATAGTCTTATCTCAACTCCTATTTATAGTAGTTTACTAACATTAAGTATAATTCGTTATTTGTAGTGTCCTATACAAAATAATGATTGGGCTTGTGGCTACTATGTAATGAAATATATGCAAGCTATTGTCAAACAAGCATCACATGACATTCAGACTATAGATCATGTAATAAAGAATAACATCATAAATTTACAAGTGATTGTAGTCATTTTATAAAATATTAGCATGTGCATTTTCTATTATAGATCTTTACAACTCAGCCTTACACATGTGATGACTTAAATGAATTCCGAGAATAGTGGTCAGATGCTTTTCTAAATGAAGTCAATATATCATTGGATTAAATATGTCAGCTCCATTTATATATGTGGTTTTAATACTCTTTCATATTTACTTTTGTATCTAACATTTAATATCATCTCAGACTTGCAATCTATCATTTTGTAAATTATGATGTGATTATGTGTAACTCAACTGGATATATATGAATCGTTTTTGTTATGAATGTGTGGTTTGGAATGGTGATGGTTGAGCATCAATGCTCCCCTCTCCCAGAATATATAAATCTTCTTGTTCTTTTGTTCTGTTTCTAAATCTGCAGAATTTTTTAAAAACAAATTGTAACTTCTAGCGTCGGTTTTCTTAAATAACCGACCCTAGTAGGTCAACAGATCCAGACCCTAGTATAAGGTCATTTTTTTAAGAAAATCGACGCTAGTAGGTCAACAAATCCAGACCCTCTAAGGTCAGTTATTTATTAAAAACCGGCCCTAAGGATTGAATAATTGACTGCAGACACTCCCTCGGTTGACAATTTTTTCAACTGAAAACCTCTCGGTCAACAATTTTCTCGACCGAAGGTTTTTCGCTCGACAAATTTATCGACCCAATAAATCTCTGATTCTTCAGATAGTACTTTCTTGGTCGACAATTTTCTCGACCGAAATAATCTCGGTCGAAATATTTCTCGACTGAGACAGTTGTCGACTGTTTTGGAATAACCGACCTTACAGGCTCTTCTTTCTCTTTTGAAATAATCTCGGTCGAAATATTTCTCGACCGAGACAGTTTACAGGGTCAGCTTTTTTGGAATAATCGACCTTATAGGCTCTTCTTTCTCGCTTGGGTCAGATTTTTTACAACCTCTTGGGTCGGTGTTTACTCTATAAGGTCGGTTTTCTTTGGTCAAGAAAACTAATGCTATAGAGAAAATTCTATAGCGACAGCCACTTAGGGGTTGGTTATAAAGTGACGCTATAGGCTTAAAAAACTAAAGCCACAGACCATTCTTGTACTAGTGATTTCCACCCATCTCATATCATTAATTGCTCTCATTAGTAGGCCACTCAAATGATTTATCTCCTCATCCATTATTATAAGGAGATTTGCTTCCAAGTAGTTGGTAGGTAGGAGAGAGCAATTTAGATTAGGGAACCACATAGTATACCAAGAGAATGCATGAATTATTATGATATTAACAACTTTCTTGATAGTGTTCATTGATCAAAAGGTGGACATCTTCTATAGAAATTTTTGGTCATTGTAGAGAAGTTATTGGTTCAGTGGTCATTAGAGGCCGGTTCAGGGATTGTTCATTGGACATGATTAGGAAAAGAATTCGTGTGTTATATCCTTTTGATGACTTACATGAAATAGATCTAAGAGTAGTGTTTCTCAAGGACGAGCAACATTTAAGCATAGGGGAGTTTGATGCATGGGTTTTTAGTCATTTTCACAGGCATATTTTCCTTGATTTTATGTGTTGATTTGTCATTTATTTAATTAATTATGCATGAAATTCTATCAATGGCATGTTCTATCTAAATGCACCAAATTATATTATTTTTACTGTTTAATATGGTTTAATATTTATCTCGAGCATTTATCCAAGTTCTTGTGCATTTTCAGGCACAATTGAACTTCAAGAGTCGATACTACCGGCACCAAAAGTCAGTGGTACTGAATTCACATCAGAACTGGACCAGAAAAGACTCACGCAGACTCAATACTACCAACACTCAAAGTCTGTAGTACCAAAACCTCGTTAGTAAAGCACAAGGATGAATCGTGAAAAGTCGAAACTACCGAGTTCACAAACTCGGTACTACCTAGATGGCATCAGTAAAGCAGTTCTCGGGTGATCTAAAGACTCAGTGCTATCAAGACAAGTCGATAGTACTAACATTATCATGATTCATGGCTACCCTAGGAACTTGGTACTACCGACTATCAAGTCGGTACTACCGAGTCTGCCCGATTTGACAAATCTGAAGATAGCAATCTAATCCAACGACTAGCGTTATTTCATACCGTAAGTGACTTCTATGACCTAAGGGGAGTTCGGCCAGACTGACGAAGGCAGTTATTTTTCATTGCACAACACTGAAGAGAAGAGAGAAGATAAAGGAACCAAAGGCTTCACCTGGGACGATCCAAGCACATCCGGAAGGGGAATCTACAACTGAAAGATAGTAGATTGTACACACGACATAGGAGATCATCTAGATCAGCTATTCTCTAGGGGTTACTTAGTTTTCTAATGTTTCCCACATTTTTCTCTTTCTCTACCATGTATTGTCAATGAAAACCATGTAGGGCTAAACCCCTTGATTCCTTAGGAGTCGGGAGTAGCCTGAATATGCATTGTAATTGATTTTCATGCATTAATATCATCTTTTTCTCTGTTTTCTGGATATAAATCTATGAAGTTGCCTTGTTATGTTTATGTATGATCAACATAGATAGATTATTAGACTCTTAATCATTTTAGGATATATGTTAAGGGTTGGAAAGCATAGATTTACCCATTTATTGCATCCCTTGGGAAAGGCAGAGAATAAATGGGAGGAGAAACCTAGAGTTTAATCATAAAGCATCTAACTAATCAACCAATTGCTATGGAAATGGGATTGGCATTAGAATAGGTAGTGAACTATGCTATAGGAGTGGGTAGTTCTAACTACAAGCTCTTTATCTAGGGATAGGGGTAATAGATATTAGTGTATGGAATGAATTGCAATGTTATCTGTGGTGAAACCATAATCCTAAGGAATTTCCTAAAATCTGAGTAGGAATTGCAATGGGTGGGATCCACATGAAGACATGCCCTCCAATAAGCACTCAAACTTAGTGACATCGATTAAATGAGCTCCTGCATACTGAATACACATATCAGAGTACCTTTTTTACTTGCATCAGAACTACTTATCACAAAACTACAAAATAAGATGATTTAATCCTAACAAATAATAAAACATTATCAAAAGAAAATATGATCTAAGAATCCTAAATGGTGGGTTGCCTCCCACAAGGTGCCCTTATTTTATGTCTTAGACTCGAAATGATACTTACCTCTAGTTTTGGTTATCACAGAAAGGTGATGAATATCTTGAAAATCTGAATTTCATTTTGTAATCATCAGCTCCTAAAGATAGGTAACCATAGAACTTCTGAATATCCTTCATTCCTGACTTTAGACTATTCAGGACCGGAACCTTTGGTTGCTTTGTTTGCCTATGTGGAGGAATGTATAGACACTTGGGGAACTCCTCCCATATGCATGAATATATCGTCCTCTAGAATAGACTTTGGCACATCTAAAATGGCTGGATTGACATGTGGATGGACCTTCTCTCATGTTGGTGCCTCCTTCTTGCCTATAACTATTCAGCTACATGGTACAACCTTCACCTGCTCTTGTTGGATGGGCACCTCATCTAGAATTTGGGGAGTAGATATGGTGGTAGTAGAACCTTTGGGTGCCTCCACTTGAAAATCCTTTGTGGCTTGAATTTCTTTGTTGCTCTTCAAATTTTTTTGTATTGGTAGGAGCACTCACTTTTACAGACTTCACAGGTGTTCTTAAGCCCATGGTCTTCCATACAATCTATTAGGAAAAGGAACTTGTAGCACATAAGCACGCTTAGACTGTGGAATGTGCAGATCTGGTGTCTCCTCAATGGCATGCTTCTTCTCATTGGAAACAGAATCGTACTTTACTTCATGATGATGGTGGGCTGGCTCAATTTTCCCCATAAAATTGTGATGTTCAGTCTTCTTCAACTCTAGGACATCTGTAAACATCTGTGACATTTGAGTCTATAAATTTTTGATGTGTGCTCCTTGGTTTTGTAGCTCCCTATGTGTTTGGTCCAAATATGCTTCATTCTTGGCAATGACTATAGCACACATATCCTCTATCCTAGATAATCTTTCTGGGTCTAGTTCCTCATCATCGTAAAGTTGGTTTGGCTGCTCATATTGATTTGAATCACAATCGGACCCCTCCATGAAGAATAGGAATCAACTCCCCATGATTGATAATCATGCATGTGATTAACCTGCTTCCTTGAACACCTACAATCTTCATAAATCGGGGTTCCATTACAACTAACTCCACACACTAATATCAATTACTCCTATCCCTAGATAAAGAGCTTGTAGCCAGAATTACCTGCTCTCAAAGTGTAATTCACTACCTAATCTAATGCCAATCCTATTTCCATTGTAATTGGTTGATTAGTTGGATGTTTTACGATTGCTCTATGGGTTTCTCCTCCCGATTACGCTCTACTTTTCCCAAAGGGTGCAGTAAATAGGTAAATCTATACTTTTCCAACCCTTAACCTCTCTCCCAAAATGAGTAAGGATCTGATAATCTACTTATGGTAATCAAGCATAAATAAAATAAGACAATCTCATAGATTTATATCTAGAAAAGAGGGATTAAAGTGATATTAATGCATAAAAGTCAGGTACAATGCATATCTGGGCTACTCCCAAATCCTAAGGAATTAAGGGGTTTAGCCAAATATGTAAGACATGGTATCACAGTAGATTGAAAATATGAAAAACATGGATTTTGAGATATTGAAAATAGGAGAAAGAGTTAAGGAGGATATCTAGAGGAGATGGAGTTGTTCCATCGTCATTTCAGCTGCCAAAACACCTTTTAAGTTTGGCGGGTGGGGTTCATCCACTTTTCTCTCCCCTTTCGCCGTTCATGTCATCACCCTCTGATAGATATCAAAATTCTACTTCTAATGGTGTCTTTCATAGCAGCCGCACATGTTTAGGTTGAGAGAAAACCTAAATACTATCTTTCATAATAATATGTGTTGGATTTAACACATGCAATTAAGGTTGTCAGCGCCTGTGTCGTTACTATTGTCTTAGAAGTCAGTACTACCAAGTTAGTTGCAGTAGAAATCCTTTTCCTTTCTTATCTGGAACAATAATATTTTTTGTACTTCGATACCATGTCGATACTACCGAGTTGTATGTCGGTAGTATCGAATTTGCTCCAGTAAATAATAATTATATGTAATAAAATAAGTGATGAATTAAATCAAATAATTATTATAATATTAAAATATGTAAAATACATGTAAAATACATGCATAAATAAAAGAACCGATGCACGCGGATTTTATACTAATTTGGTGAAATATGTGTGAAAATGTATTCAATTAAGCACAAATGACAAAGAAAACAACCAAATTAGATATCCAAATAGTGACAATTTGTGCACACATCAGTATACTAGTCACCAACTTGCTCTCCCACAACAATGATCTCAATTGCTATCTCCCTTGTTGTTCCTCCCTAGTCATGTAGAACTTTCTTGGGCTCTCATGGTTACCACAACCATGGAGGATAACATATATCAGAGCAACTGATTCTCAATTATCTCTATTGTTCTATGGGAATCCCCAGTACCCCTGTTACAACCCGTTCCCAGCTTTGCTGATAATCCTATAGATTTAAGATAATCTTAATGCTCATCATGTTTTTGTTAGTAATATTATATATTGTGTTTTATCTTAACTTTGGTAACCTTAAATACTTATTTGGAAAACTCATAATCATGACTTAAGCCTACTATAAATATCTGAGTTGAAATTAATATAGCATTAACCCATACATGCATGCAAAAAAGTCCGGCCAGAGTAGCCAGGCTGGTTACAGCTCGGTAAGTCCAGATGAAGGACCTGGGTTCGAATCACGCCGAAAGCATTCTACAAAAAGAAACACGAAATTTGATTGGGCACATGAGGGGGTGACAGGACCACACCCTCTCATGCCTCGAGAGTTTACGTTGTCTAGGGCGGTCACGATTGTGGTGCTTCTACGGGGGCAGTTCTCTCATAAATAAAAAAAAGAGGGTCAATGACATTAGAGAAAATAATTAATAAATAATTTTTATTTGAGAATATTATCAAAATAATATTGTACGATTGTAGAGAATTCATAAAAAAAGAATGAACCAAATCGGAGTTCAAATGAGAGAGTTATGCCCGTTTTAGTAAACATGTACTGAGTACCGCGACCGACACCGTGATTGATGTTGTGTCGACACCATGACTGCGACCGACACTGCGTCGACACCGCGACCGCGACCGTCGCCGCCTAGGACAGCCAATCATAAAACAATCATATCTCGAGCTATACATATCTGTTTTCAACTAAACAAAGTGTGTTAGAACCACAATTCGATCCACTATCATCCCAGAACTTTCTCTATGAGAGGGCCTACAAAGCAATTTCTGGGGTAATTTTTGGGGAAGAACATGAAGAACGGTGGAAATCCAAAAGGGTTGCTATAGATTTGACTTGGTAAGTAGTTTTCACCATAAATTCTTCCTCCTCATTTACCCTTGCTCGAAACCCTTGATCAAGTGATTTTGAGGTTTGATTAACCTCTAATCTTCATCTTCTACCTACAACAGACCTCGTTTAGGGTTGAAAGGAAGAAGAAACTGCGGATTTTGCTAGAGTTTTGATATGGATTCGAGATTTTTAGAGATTGGCTACGTTTTTAAGGTGTTTTCACACCTTAGGATGAGTGTGTACTTCCTTTAAATAGTAGATTGCATGAAAATGAGTTAAATCATCAAAAATCTTCAATTACTTGGTATGCAAGTACAAACACTAAGTTGTCGTTTTGATCTAGCTTTTGTAAGTTATATGAAATGGATTATTTATCTATTTTGATGAATTTCAGATGATGAAATCATATTAAAAATGGGCACAATCCATCTAAATGATAATTCTTAAAGTATTTGCAGAGGTTATAAAAGTAAACTAAAAATAAGGGCTTTCGGCTATGACTGAATTTGTTGTATAATTGAATAAAGAAGTTTGCCTTGTTGAATCTCCTTAGTTACAAATGATTGTTTTATTTGTGTGTGTATTACATATATGTCAGATAAGATCTTGGATTTCATTTAATGATATCAATGTTTGCTTGATATGTCAGTAAGAGGGTGAAACCCTAAATGAATGGAGAGTTGGAGGTTTGCAAATAGACATCTTGATTCAATGTTATTCTTGATGTATGATGTTTTAGTAAATGGTGTGGAAACCCTAGTTCAATTCATTACAACGTTTCATATATATATATATATATATATATATATATATATATATATATATATATATATATATATATATATATATATATATATATATATATATATATATATATATTCGATTATATGTGAACTGCTAAGAGTAATTCTTATTGAATGATGTTATGATGTATTCAATCCTTATGCAAGTTATGTGATAAGTGAATGAGGTAAGTGAAACCCTAATGATAGGGTGTTCAGTGAAACAAGTATTGTGATATCAATGTTTCTCAATTTGAGATGTGGTGATGATTAACAGTTCAATTGTGGTAAATGTTATCAGATGGTTCATTAAATGAATGGTTTACAAAGTTGAACAAAGATATGTTGATGTGATGATTGAATTGTGAATTTAAAGAGTGAATTAGACATGTAGATTCCCTGAACACTGCAGCATCCTCACAGGATGAGGCCTACACTATGAGGAGGAAATAGTTTCCCGACTGGAGGTAGTCCAAATCGAGGTAAGCCGAAGCGTACCAGTAAGGTGTGGGGGTCTTGACCAGTAGGGCAGACTCCTTACAAATGTGTGGTACCCAACACCAATTGGGGATTCTGGTGGTACCTGTGTTACATGTTGAGTGATCAGTGGTCAGTAGGTCCACTAATGCATAATAAGCCTGAGGGCTTTGACTCACTGCCTGAGTACCCAGGTTGAGAGATGGAGTCTGAGATATCCAGGCCGCTCCCATTATTCATCGAGAGGCAGACGTGCCGAGGCCCGCTGTAGATAGGGTCTTACTCAAGAGATAGGCTTAGGAACCCATGCATGCTTCTAAGCCTTGTACAGTGAGATCGTAGCTTGCTGCGATTCTTTCACATGTTGTGGTACACCTCATGTGGGTTCAGGACATAATAAGATGAATGAGAGGTTAAACAAGTGTGTGTCGTTATTCAATTATTCTTTGTATGTTTTTGAATTATTAGTCCTCTTTATGATCAATCAAGCATGTTCATATATTGATTCACTCTTGTAGATATCTAGATTATCTTGCCATATTTATTATTGTGAATGATTAGTCTCTTTAAAGCTTACTGCTATTATAATTGATATTGGTTGCTCAAAAGTATATATGTAATTATAGCAGTGCTTTAGATTGTTTCTTTGAATTACTCATTCACTGAGCGAGTAGGCTCACCCCTCTACTCACAATATTTAGGGAAACCTTGTGGACTTAAAGAAGGTCAAAGCATCAGAGTAGATCTAACACATGAGTTAAGTATGAGATTAGTTAAGTTAAATCGGTCCATGTCACTCTAGGTCCTTGTATAAATGTGAGAGAGTTGTAAAGGATGTTTTGTATCTTTGTTTCCTTGATAAGAGAGAATGTATCTGATTGTCATTTCATTTATACATGGAAGTGTGAGAAACAAAATGAATGTATGGATGTGTATCATTAATTTTGAGATCATATTACAGTAATCAATGTTTAATTCTCTTGTAAAGTTGTTTATGTAATTGAATGTGAGAAAACAAAGAGTTTGAAACAAAGGAAAAAAAGTTGGGAGTGAACTTTATATTAAGTATAATCCTCAAACTTATGCCCTAATCTCATAATTAGTGGTAATCATGGGATGCGAGTGTAACAATTTGGTATCAGAGCTTAGGCTGAGTCGTCAGGGACCATTATGATAGAAAGTCAGAGTTATAAGTGTGGCAGTTTAGAGGTGATGTGTGAATAGCTCTGGGAGGTTTGAGTATTTAGATATCTTGGCCCGGTATTTGAGTACTTAGATTGACCAGTATCAAGCTACTCTGTTTATTATTCTCTGGATGCCCTGGCCAGGTATGCCGAGGAAGGATGGGCTAGAGAGAAATCCTAGAAATCTTAGGGTTAGGAGACTAGAAAGTGATGAAGGAGTAAGAGATTAAACATAGAATGTGATACAAGTCTTGCTTTATATTGCTTATTTGATTGGAGATCAATAGAAATGCTCTTATATATATGAATTCATATTATCAGTTTGTAGAATATATATGGTTCTTTTATATTGTTGTTTATCATGAAGTGTTTCAGTTATTATTTACATTCTTTGTATCAAGTAGACCAGAAGTTATGTTTAAATGAGTTTGCCCTAAGTGGATATTCTTTCCACATGTTTGAGATTAATAGGAGTTAGTTAATCTGGAATAGCTCTTGGCTTCAAGACTGCAGGTTCGGCCTAGCCCCATTGGCAGTGTACGTTACTGGGATCTAATGACTCCTATAGAAAATATAATAAGAGTAGACTCTAGATAAATTAGACCCACATCATAGTGAGAATGTACATACACTAAGATGTTGAAACATATGGTAAAGATATAATAGATAAGAATTAGTTGGAACTAATATCTGAGATCCAACTTTGGGGCCTCATATGAGAAACCCTTAATTGGAAATAAAGGAACACGACATAAGGTTCAGATTAAGTTTAATTATTAGTATTATATGAACTCTAAATATGAAATATGGAAAAGATATAAGAAAAGTATGTAAGGGCCAAGATGGTAAGAATCAATCATGAGGAATGGATCATATAATCGAGTACAATGCTTTTATGTACTCCAAATAAAAGGGGAAATAGAAAAAAAGATTTAAGTATACAATAATTACATAGGATTGAAGAGTCTACAGAAGAGTTAAAGTAAAGAGAATTAGATGAACATATAAATCATAAGAATATGATAAAAAAAACTTAGATGAAACAAAGAGAAATGTCGAAAATGATGAGCTTGATCAACGAATGAGGGTTACATGATATAGTTGAGAGCATGGAATGTATACCTTTATTATGAAGTTATACATTCATCCTTACTACCTTTGTGATATAAGTCTCTATAGAACAACAAACTAGTTTCTAAAAGAAGAACAAAAGTGTAGCTTAACAAATAAATAAGTCATACAAAGGTAGACTATATTCAGGAAGGAAAAACTTGATTGAAAGAGAAACTAGGTTTGACCCATGCTAGAACCATTTATATTAAAATGAAGGATATGTAATGTATTAAACATTAGGTGAAACTAGTAGACAGATTATTGATTTAGAATTTCAACTTCACATTAGTATATGGATAAAAAGAAATATGTGCAACATGGTATACATGGTCATACACATGAATAAGCAACATGATCATAAGAGAAAATTAGAAGTTAAAGATGACAAGTGGAAGAGTAGTATATGGTAAGAGGATTATGGAAAGTAAGGAAGGGTTTGAAACATGACAGAGTAATATAGATTATAAAAGAAAGAGGTTAGGAGATTCAAGCAAGTGCTCAAGTATCTGTGTTGATAACTAATTAAACCTACATATGAGAAATGTATTAAAGGAATGTTTGAAGATAGGAAGTCAAAGTCTCAGAATCATCTTCTCTTTCATTTATTACTTAATTAGAGCAATATGGGAATGAAGTGATAATAAAATGCATCATATATGATGCATAACCACCATTGTAGGGACATCTAGTGAATGTAATAATGACACACAATATAATTATGAAACCCTAGTAGGGTAAACTGAGAATGTAATCTATCTGAATGGCCAAGTAAGAGAAAGGAAATTCAATTGATAAGATAAGGAAGACTTTAGTAAAACTTGTGAGATCCAAAGTTTGAATTTCAAATTAAGGGAGAAAAGTCACATCACAATAACATCATGCTACTGATAAGGACAAAACCCTAGAATGTTTAGAGTTGTAGTATTTTAAGGGATGTCACTAGTGATTTGACCTTGAATACTAGCATCTCTATAAAACAAGATCAGGATATTTGCACTATGAGAAGTAAACTATCACTGATAGTAATCTAGGGTTTAAAGGTAGCTAATCTGAAAGGTAGATAAACAATATGAAAATGATTCAGAGCAAGTGAAAAGAAATAGATTTGAAATATAAGAGGTGCAATTTGAACAAAAGGAGAAGTGCAAGATGAGCAAAGTATAATCTAAAACAAATTCTTGCAGTGATATCAAGAATGATGAATAATCTATTCTTACCTTGTATGTTTCAATTTTAGGGATGTTTATTCTATATGTTCAAAATGAGAAGGATAAGTAACAAGAAGTAAGTAGTAATGAATGAGGAGATAAGAGAAAACAATGGCTTTCAATAATACATGAATTTGTTTTTAGAAGTATAATTTGTTGAAGGCATTGCAAGGGATGAAAATTTGTTTTGCATATGACTTCAATAGTACATGTCTAAAAAATATACTAAATTGGAATGAGTTTTATAGTTTCAATCATTCATATTAATAGTCTGACTCGATTTTATACGATTATTGTTACTTCTAGTTTTGCAGCTCGTGAGTGCTTTTTCTATTTGAGTAGCACAATAGTAAAATTCAAAACAACTTGATGAACTCTCTTTTGTGACTCAGATGTAATACAAAACAATAGTACATATTGAGTCGTATGAATTGAGATAATTGGATCATATTATCAATGTTGAGGTAACACCTTAAGAGTATGAAAATATTGAAAATGGTTGTTTCTCTTTATCTTTCCTATGATTGATTGAGGAATAGATAATTTGTTTGTTGTCATTGAGAATCCATGCTTTAAACATGTTGAGATTAGAAAAGAAATGAACAATGTTGAAAATATAATTTTAGACTGTAGAATTCAAAAGCTTAAAAGAGAAAGATACCCCTAGTAAAGGTTCTTTGGAGGAATCATGTGTAGAAGAAGCTGATTGGGAAGTAGAACCATCGATGTTTAACAAGTATCCTTTCCTCTTTTAGAAATTTTGAGATGAAATTTTTATTAGAGGGGGAGAATTGTTACAACATGTTCCCAACTTTACTGATAATCCTATAGATTTAAGATAATCTTAATGCTCATCATGTTTTTGTTAGTAATATTATATATTGTGATTTATATTAACTTTGGTAACCTTAAATACTTATTTTGGAAACTCATAATCATGACTTAAGCCTACTATAAAGATCTGAGTTGGAATTAATATAACATTAACCCATACATACATGCAAGAAGAGAGTCATTAACATTGGAGGAAATAATTAATAGAGAAAATTATTTGAGAATATTATCAAAATAATATTGTATGATTGTAGAGAATTCAATTATGAATCTAAAAAAAAGAATGAACAAAATTGGAGTTAAAATGATAGAGTTATGTCATTTTTAGTAAACATGTACTGAGTACCGCGACCGACGTTGCGTCAACACCGCGACCGCGACCGACGCTGCGTCGACACCGTGACCGCGACCGACGCTGCGTCGACACCGCGACCGCGACCGACGCTGCGTCGACACCGCGACCGCGACCGACGCCGCCCATGACAGCCAATCATAAAACGATCATATCTCAAGATATACTTATCTGTTCTCAGCAAAACACAGTGTGTTGGAGCTTCAATTCGATCATCTATCATCCTAGACAACTTTCTCTATGAGAGGGTGACTTGGAAGGCAAATTTTGGGGTGATTTTGGGGAAGAACGTGAAGAACGGTGGAAATCCAAAAGGGTTGTTATAGATTTGACTTGGTAAGTAGTGTTAACCATCGATTCTTCCTCCTCCTCATTTCCCCTTGCTCGAAACCCTTGATCTAGCAATTTTGAGGTTTGGATTAACCTCAGATCTTCATCTTCTACCTACAACAGACCTCGTTTAGGGTTGAAAGGAAGAAGAAATCGTGAATTTTGCTAAAGTTTTGATATGGATTCGAGATTTTCATAGATGGGCTACGTTTTTAAGGTGTTTTGACACCTTAGGGTGAATGGGTACTTCTTTTAAATAGTAGATTGCACGAAAATGAGTTAAATCATCAAAAAACTTCAATTGCTTTGTATGCAAGTACAAACACAAAGTTGCCATTTTGTCTAGCTTTTGCAAGTTATATGAAATGGGTTATTTATCTATTATGATGAATTTCAGATGATAAAATCATATTAAAATTGGATACAATCCATCTAAATGATAATTCTTAAAGTATTTACAGAGGTTATAAAAGTAAACAGAAAATTAGGGCTTTCGGCTATGACTAAATTTGTTGTATAATTGAATAAAGAAGTTTGCCTAGTTGAATCTCCTTGGTTACAAATGATTGTTTTATTTGTGTGTGTATTACATATATGTCAGATAAGATCTTGGATTTCATTTGATGATATCAATGTTTTCTTGATATATCAGTAAGAGGATGAAACCCTAAATGAATGGAAAGTTGGAGGTTTGCAAATAGACATCTTGATTCAATGTTATTCTTGATGTATGATGTTTTAGTAAATGGTGTGGAAATCCTAGTTCAGTTCATTACAGTGTTTCATATATATATATATATATATATATATATATATATATATATATATTCGATTATATGTGAACTGCTGAGAGAAATTCTTATTGAATTATGTTATGATGTATTCAATCCTTATGTGGGTTATGTGATAAGTGAATGAGGTAAATGAAACCCTAATGATTGGGTGTTCAGTGAAACAAGTATTGTGGTAAATGTTAACAGATGGTTTATGAAATGAATGGTTTACAAAGTTGAACAAAGATATGTTGATGTGATGATTGAATTGTGCATTTAAAGAGTGAATTAGACATGTAGATGCCCTGAGCATTGTAGAATCCTCACATGATGAGACCTACGTTGTGAGGAGGAAATGGATTCCCAACTAGATGTAGTCTAGATCGAGGTAAGCTGGAGCGCACCAGTAGGGTGAGGGAGTCTTGACTAGTAGGGCAGACTCCTTACAGTTGTGTGGTACCCAACACCAACTGGGGATTCTAGTGGTACCTGTGTTACATGTTGAGTGATCAGTGGTCAGTAGGTCCACTGATGCACAATAAGCCTGAGGGCTTTGACTCACCGCTTGAGTACCCAGGTTGAGAGGTGGAGTATGAGATATCTCGCCTCTCCCATTAGCCGCCGAGAGGAAGACGTGCCGAGGCTCGTTACATACGGGGTCTTACTCAAGAGATAGGCTTAGGAACTCGGGCATGCTTCTAAGCCTTGTACAGTGAGATCATAGCTTGATGTGATTCTTTCACATGTTGTGGTACACCTCATGTTGGTTCATGGAATAATAAGATCAATGAGAGGTTAAACAAGTGTGTGTAGTTATTCAATTATTCTTTGTATGTTTTTGAATTATTAGTCCTCTTTATGATCAATGAAGCATGTTCATATATTGATTCACTCTTGTAGATATCTAGAGTATCTTGCCATATTTATTATTGTGAATGATTAGTCTCTTTAAAGCTTACTGTTGTTATAATTGATATCAGTTGCTCAAAAGTATATCTGTAATTATATCAATGCCTTAGACTATTTCTTTGAAGTACTCATTCACTAAGCGAGTAGATTCACCCCTCTACTCACAATTTTTAGGGAAACCTCATGGACTTAAAGAAGGTCAAAGCATCAGAGTAGATCTACCACATGAGTTAAGTATGAGATTAGTTAAGTTCAGTCGGTCCCTATCACTCTAGGTCCTTGTATGGATGTGAGGGAGTTGTAAATGATGTTGTGTATCTTTGTTTCCTTGATAAGAGAGAATGTATCTGATTGTCATCTCATTTGTACATAAAAGTGTGAGAAACATAATGAATGTATGGATGTGTATAATTAATGTTGAGATCATATTAGAGTAATCAAAGTTTAATTCTCTTGTAAAGTTTGTTTATGTGATTGAATGCGAGAAAACAAAGAGTTTGAAGCAAAGGAAAAAAGTTGGCAGTGAACTTTGTATTAAGTATAATCCTCAAACTTATGCCCTAATCTCATGATTAGTGGTAGTCATGGGATGCGGGTGTGACAACCCCTCTATTTATAGGAGGGGGGTTGGGCCCAGGTTCTATGTAGATGCAGGAGTGGAAGGGACCAAAAATATCAAATTTTCACAACCTGCAACCAGCAAAATAGTTGTTTGGCACACCAGACAGTCATCTGGCATGCGAGATAGTTGTCATGTACTGCAAGATGGCTATTTCACAGTTTCCCAATCACATACAAAATTCACAATTTCAATTCCAAATAATATCACATATTAATTCCTTACACAACATGTAATTTGTAATCGAAATGAACTTGGACTCAATCTGTCAAACTTGACCATCTCGCCCATGTGAGATGGCTATCTCAATCACCTAGATGGTCATCTGGTGACCCGAGCTAATCCGGTCGGTTTGGTTGGTTCTCTCTTAAGCCAATTTCAACTCGAATCAGGCTTATCTCCCCAGATGCCTGTCTCAACACTTGAGACAGCCGTTTGGCACTCCATACGGTCGTCTCAACACTTTCAATGGGCGTTTGGCAGTGGATACATCCTATATGTTGCGTGAATCAAATACCTAAACACTTTATTACTTAATTCAATTGTCATTCAAGATTAAACTACTCTTCTAGGTCGAGACCTATGTTTGTAATCCTAATGTCCCATATTACGTTGGCAGTTAATGCCCATAACAACTTATGACATCACAAGCACTGAGTGGTGCCTAGTCGCACATCAATGCTACCCAAGTAAATGGAAAGTTGGGGAACAACTTCAACCTACAATCTATGTATGGTGCTGTAGTGCTTGTATAGTTTCTTTGTCACTGATGTGCAGATTGAACTCGAGACATGGAGCAGTCATCCTCTTCATCATTCAATCTTGTTCCTTAAACCAAGAGAAGACTATATGATATATATATGTAAGCTCAATATCACATATTGACTCACATGTGCATGGCCATAGATTTGCTCAATCTCACTAATCAAGAGGCCTAGAACATCAAACTCCCGTAGGAGGGACAAACTCCATTTCAATCATTCATAGTCCAACCCCACATGTCAAAGTCACCCGATTCACTATTTTAACTACCCATGTTTTAGGACTTCATTTGATGATGTCAAAGTGTACCCAATGACATGTGATGAGTGCAATGATTTCAGGTGTAAGAACCATAACCACCACCATCACTGTGAGAACTGATTATGACTTTCATGTTGATGGATTTAATGTGTCAGTCTCATGGTGGGTTTTTCTGATACACTATTCTCCAACATGTATCTGTGTGATTAGTTTGATGTTGCCATATCACGACTAATGAAATTCTGTCATAAACCAACTTACACTCTAATCTTATGTGTTGTTGTTGTCTATCAACCTTCCACAATAACAAATGACCAGTGAGATAATGAGAATATGCATATGTACTCTTAACATTTGTATGATTTCATTCTTCCAAGTCACATACTTTCAGACATAAGTTAAGTAATATTATTCTCTATACATTTATAGTGTTACATCATTATCTCATAAATGAATTGAATATAATGAATTGGAAGCTTACCTTTTATTAATAATCAAATCATTTACAATTTATGCCATTACAATCATCACATGATTGGCTCTCCAGTCATACATACCAATAGACTCCGACTTGCACTTAGAGCATATCACCTACAAATTGTATTCTAAGTGATCTAACATGACCGTCATGATTCTGCTTTGAAAGTGCCTTTATCAAGGGGTCAACAACATTATTCCTAGTTGGTACTTTGCAAATATTTACATCTCCTCATTGTATCATCTCTCCTATGAGATGGAACCGCCTTTGTATATGCTTTGAGCGCTAATGCAATATGGGTTCCTTAGCATGTGCAATAGCTCCATTGTTGTCACAATATAGCTTGATTGTGTCACTGATGCTTGGACAACCCCAAGTTTTATAATGAACTTCTTGATCCATACAGCCTCCTCTACTGCACTCAATGCAGCGATATACTCGGCCTCTATTGTAGAATCAGTGACTGCCTCTTATTTGGAACTCTTCCAGCTTACAACTCTATTGTTGAGGCAGAACACGAATCCTGATTGCGACTTATAATCATCTTGATTAGTCTGGAAGCTTGCATCGGTGTAACCTTTACCACCAACTCTTCCTCTCTCTTGTAGACCAAGAACTGCTCCTTAGTCATTCTCAAGTACTTGAGGATGTTCTTCTCAGTTATCTAGTGAGCATCACCTGGATCTAACTGATATCTGCTCGTCAAGCTCAAGGCATATGAGATATCTGGATCGGTACACAACATTGTTGAGGCATATGGAATCAAACTCGTGTGTTCCCTTTCTTCACAAGAACCGAGACATTTATCTCTAGAGATGGGTACACCATGGTGCATAGCCAGGTTTCCTCTCTTTAAGTCCAAGAAGCCTTCTGGATCTATCTATATAGATCTTTATCCCCAAGATGTAGGATGCTTCTCCCAAGTCTTTCATAGAGAATGTATTTCCATGTCATGTCTCTACCTTTAGTAAAGTAGGGATGTCATTCCCCATCAATAGTATGTCATCTACATACAATATGAGGAATGTCATTATGCTCCCACTAACCTTGTTATACACACAAGGTTCATCTTCATTTTGAATAAAGACAAACCCTTTTACTTTCTCATCAAAATGAAGATTCCAACTCTGAGATACTTGCTTAAATCAATAGATTGACCTTGTAGCGTACATATTTTATTTGCAAACTTTAGATCTATAAAATGCTCAGGTTGTGTGATGTACACATCCTCAACTAGATTCCCATTAAGAAATGCAGCTTTAACATCCATTTGCCAAATCTCATAGTCATGATAATCTACAATAGAAAGCATGATCCTGATGGACTTAACCATGGCCACCAGAGAAAAGGTTTCATAATAGTCAACACCTTGAACTTGTCTAAAAGCCTTTGCAACCAATCTGCCCTTATAGGTTTGTACTTTACTATCCATGTCGATCTTCTTCTTGAATACCCACTTACACCCTAGGAGTTTTACCCCTTCAGGTGGATCCACATGTGAGAACCTGTTACACTAAATGAGATTACTCAAAACATAAAACACAATCAATCACTAATTAATCACATACCCAAAAATATGGGTAAATTAAAATTGATTTCACGTCAGCACCCTCTCATAAACATTTGCATAAGAGCCAAATATCTTTCTTGTATCCATACTATTCCAAGAATTTGATACAAATTGTTCTATCATCTTAGACACCACATATATACACATGAGAACAATATTCGTATATGCCACACAAACAAGCATTAATATGCTAACAAAAATACAATTTGTCTGAAACACCATATACAAACTTTTTCTCGCCTGGACCTGAGAGTACATGGACGAATCTAGGACACAATAGACATCTAATCAACTTTCTCAAAGATTCATTACTATAGCTCCTCTTTGCTGCCACATGTTTGTTTTCATCACTTCTGATTACCTAAAAAAATGTGGCGAACCATAAGGGTGAGACCCATGTCCCAGTAAGAGATATAACCTCCAACAACATTTATTGATTACAACATTTTTAAGTAATTAAGCAGTTTAATCAGATATAACAAATAAGCTCAGCAGCACTGATGATTAACAAAATACATAAATGAGCAGATAATAACTCTCATCATTAGCCAGACTATCATCCTTTATCTTGTTGACAATATAACCAATTCATTAGCATATGCATATCTAGCATCATGAGCAAGTCTAGTAACATAGAATCTCTATCATTATGAATAAGTCTAGCCACATAAGCATAGCTAACAACATTAGCATGTCTAATATGTTGAACATATCAACATCATAAAAAGAGCTAACAACATAAGTACAACTATCTAGATAAGCATGATTAGCAGTATATGCATCTCTAGTTATAAAGGCATGGCTAGCATGCTAAACATAACTAACAACATGAGATAACTAGCATCATGATTATGATCAGCAATAGCAGTATAGTTATCAACATAATCATGATTATTGTATGTACGCATCTACAATCTTAAGCATATCTACAACATAAGTATATCTACTATCTCTTAATTGCACTAAGCAACATCTTTATGTAAAGATAACAAACAAGGGTTATCATCCAATGTGAAATGTCATGTATAACCCTAAACAAATATGCTACATGGTTGTATTACATCTTTTATTACGCCCTAAGGAAATTGAGGATACCACTCAAAATCCAACTGACCACTACTAAGTCAAAATCAGTGTCATACACGATCTAGGAAGAGCCGGACTCCTAAGATCTTCTCCACCCATGGTCAGTACGGGTCCGCCACAGCGACACATAAGGTCAAGCTGCTAACAGCCTAGTTCGTCCTTGGTATAGGTTACAGTACTAGTAAAAGGAGGTGGGTACACATACTCTACCATCTGAGGTACAACCGCAGTTGTCCTCCAATCTTGTCACATATATAATCACTGAGACACAACTGTATCCATTCTCAATCACATCAGATGTATGAGGCATGACCATAGCCAACCTCCACAAGCTGCATTTTGGATGACAAGGATATATCCTCTACTTGCCACCCTCACATACTCAATAGTATGCACTCTGAGTTTTTCTTAGGAATACTCGTTTCACCATCTGGAATGTTCTGACACTTAGATGGATCTATGGCACATGGCACTACATGATTAGAGTTGCATGTGATAGTTATTCCAATTGTGTGAATTAAGGCTGCATCAAACAAGTGGAAATACAAACCCTAATTCACTTATTGCAAGAATATAAATATCACAACTTCAAAAGATATAAATGTTTGAAACATAATTTCTCATCTCATCATCACATGGTACTATTGACTTACCCTTCACGAGACCACACTAGTCATCATACTATCAAAAGATATAAATCCTTTTCACAATATCACAGGGTATCAACCCTTATCAACATAAGAGGATTACACCTCATTTAGGGCTCAACCATGCCCAAAGGTCATTAAGACCATCATACTATTCCCTGCAAGATCATCATTATCTTTCCATGCCTTATAACAAGGCTCAACAACATCACTTATATATAATACACCAAATCAGCACAATATTGCATTAATGAGCTAGGAGATATTCATAAATAATCATAGCAGGGTTATATTAACATTAAGAACATTCCTTTATTACATCAACATGCAAGTAATCTAGATATGATTAAAACTCATCATATTCATAATACACATGTTTAGCATAAGAAAGTATCAACCATGTGGCTATGATTACCACCAATTAACACATTAAGGTTATGATCATGTTAAGGAGGTTATTTCACCATCATGCCATCATAGAAGAATGTTAAACATGAATACTCATCTTTATCTATTTGCATTAGAGTTAGGTTCAATAAGATAAATTATATTAATATTACTAATCAACACTTATACCCAAACCCTAACTCACGGCATCCCCATTGGATCATAGATGCATTAGGTGAAGCATCACCATCACATTCCATACTATTCTCAAGTATGAACCCACACATAAATCAAGGTGTAACCATTGGGTTATAGCATACTAGGGTTTCAACAACATTAATATAGTACTTCATGATTGTACTAGTCATTCAAGGACTATTCATACCCAATTACCATCATTTAGTTATATTAAAGCTAGGTATAACAAGCTATACCTCATTAGGGTTACATATCAACACAATATGATTATCATCCCTTCTATTCATATGAGTGAATAGGTAAGACTACCATATTAAGGGTAACCCTCCATTTGTTCCATCATCATTCAACCCATATCACCATACCACCATGTCACCCAGAACCATTGGATGTTTAAAAGGTAAGACCATTGGTTGTTTATATAAGTAAACACCTTGGATAAACCACCTATGAAGTTCTTTATTTGTGCTCTATAAAGATTCACCATCTAACCCTAGACATCCCTTTATTAACAACACAAAAAGTTCCACTGAGAGTAGGGTAAAACCCACAATCGACTATTCATTTAAAACAAGTCATCCATTGTCAACAAGTAAGCTCCTTAACTTGATCATATAAAGGAAACCATCTAAATCACATTATTAGGACCAACATATTACATTATCCATCATTCCACTTTATTGGAGGAATACACATTATATCTTGACCATTGGGTCAAGTTCATATATTAAAACCATAAATTATAGTATAGCTCCGACCATTGCATCAAGTTACCCAAGAAACCATTGGTCTAAGGCTTAATTGATGCTAAAACTATATGATTAACTCACCATAGGTTTTGGATACCTAATCCACCATCATTAGTGACCATTAAGTCACCATTAGTTGTTAGATCAACATTATATTTATCAATCAACATCAAATATCAAACTAATATCACCATTGATTGATAGCATCATTAGGATACTTAGTTTTTAACCACTAGGCTTCTAATTAGGCCAAAAAATGACCTAAGGGGTGAAGGTAAGTTGACATCCTTGGTTACCACCATCAATTGTCATGAAGACACCACTATAGGGTTGTTGCAATGGTACCATCATTGGGTCATGGGTTTATAGAAGAAATCATCTTAAAACCCTAGAATTGACCATTGGTCGATAGGTGCTTAGCACCATAGGTTGTCAAACCAACCTGATCCAAGTCATATTATACCTTAGGAATAATGTACACATGATCACAGGTTCATCTATAACTGAAATTAGAAAATGGAACATTATAAAAATTGAAATCCAAGTCAAGCATAGCTTTTTAGTGAATGGATCATCATTTTCAAGCAAGAACATGATCTAGAAAGCTTATGGTAAGTAATAAACATGGAGCAAGTTATAAAAATTGCCTATAATGATAATATGAAACCCCACACATAAGAAATCTCGATAAGGTAGGGTAGAAAATCTAAGCATAAGCTATGAACTCATCCATCTAGCACCTTTCTTCATCAAATGAGCAAACCCTAAGCATAAGGAGCAAGAAAGGTAGGTTTTAGAGCTTTAGAGCAATTTATACCATGGAACAACAAGGTTCTGACCTGGAGGAAGGTATAAGGAAGGATAAGAGCAAGAGAAATGGAGAAGGAAGGAAGAAAATAACTTACCTTGGTCAAAATCTCTAGAAGATGACCTTGGAAACCCTAGGTAGGGCTAAATAGAGCTCTAGGAGACCTTCTTCTCCAAAAAGAGGTTGTTTTCTACCTTAGAGCACTTGGCTCCACAGAAAAATAGAGGGGAGTCATTGCTATAGGTTAAAGGAAAGAGAAAGCAAGCATAGTTTCAAACTTGGGCAAGGAAGAGGTAAATATAGCCCATGGATAAGGATGGAAGCAAGCATGAGGTGTAAAAGTAGCTTCCCCATGTGTCTATGACCTTAAACTATTAAAAATATACAAGCACACACACAAGTAGCTCCAACACCATCCATATAGACCTATTTATCCTTCCTTTGTCGAATTTCCCAGCCAATCACATAATTCATTAGTTGATAGCTATTAAAGGTAGCTCATCTGTGAAGGGGTAAACTCTAAAATACCCTTGTAGGAAACACCTTCAAACCAAGGTTTAAATAGTTGACTCATGCCCCAACAAGCTCAATAATGATGAGATAATATTGAAGGAACATAATTCAAGTTATAAATTGTAAAAAAAACTCTCAATTGGGTAAAATGTAGAAAATCCAAAATGTACAAAAAATTGTATAACTTGCTCAAACAGTGTCCAAATTGGACCAAAGTTGAAACTTAAGCTTGTATTATGATTTAAAAGCATGTCACAATGTTATATCAGGGTTATAAGAATTTAATTATGATAATTAATCTTATTCAACTCATTAAGCAAGTTTAGGGGCCTTACAACTATAAACCCCTAACAAGGATTTCGCCCCCAAAATCCAAGGTAAAAAAAGATGGGTACTTCCTTTGCACCTGATCCTATTACCTTCACATGGTTACTTACATATCATGGTGATGCCACATCATTCATACATATCTCATCTTGGGTCAGCATAAAAAACCCCACCTAAGAAGACATCTGTAAATATGGAACATAGAAACTTGTTGTGCCACCTGTACAAATCTAATAGTAACTTTTAAATTTGGGACTCAATTGTCATCTTGAATTATTCTATATGTTGTATCAACATCACTCAAAGGCCACACTCACTGGATCTTACCAAACTTAGAACATTAGGTATATATTATCATATGTAACTTTATAAGGTTTCAAATCTATGCTCCTTTTATGGTTGTCGTAATCAAAAACTCAATCAACCATGTAGGCACCCACTAGTTTTCAAGAAATTATGAGGAATATGTTTTTAGAGGATTTTCTAATCATCTCAATGGTGGACTGACCATATATTTGGTTGAAGAATCATACACTTGTATATAAATGTTAATAAATATAACTTCCCGATTGACCTTGTTAGGGGTGGAGCAAAGACATTGTCTTCATCTTATCAAGATTCACATAACATACTTAATAGAGGTATCATAACTCCTAGAGGATACTCTAGTCAACCCCCAACTCACTCTTGTTCAACTTGTCTCATAGCTATTGCTGCTTCGGCAACCCTAAGGTTTTTGAAGAAATATTGATCATATTTTTGACCATATTTGAAATACTTTGACATGTCATCATTCAAAGCTTGATATAACTTGTATGACATGACTGGAACACTCTGTTCCTCCTATTCATAAATTATATTTGTACATTGGTTAGTCTAAAGGACATAACTCTAAATTCATCATGGTCATGTGAATTATGTCATCCAATCTAACTCTTATGCATTGATATTTGATCATAGATTTATCTTAAAGGAATACGGCATCACATATCTATTGACCAACAAACCATATATCCTTGTTAGTGGTTTTTCCCAGCTATCACTGAACCATACACAACATTATAGAATCACCTTTGTTTTTCCTTCCAAACAACATTTAGAGGGTCATCATCAACTCTCTCTCTCTCTAAGGGAGAGGAACACTTGGAATGTTCATTTAAGAAACATTTCCAACCTTCACATACTTCCCATACTATTGATACATCTTGGATACGAGGATTCATTACCTTGGTATCCACCTCATGTGCTATAAGGAACTCACATCATTATCTCATCTAATTTTAGCAACATAACAGATATCAAGACGTATAAGAGGAGTATTCCTAATTATTGGAAGTCTCAAAAGCAAAATCATTACAAACTTTATGATCTTGGAACCATAGTCCAAGCAACCTTATGCTATAATAAGCTATCCACCCTCATGTTTGCAGCGAATCCACACATACCAAGTGGCAATGATCCACTTGAAATCTATGCCCTAGAAAGGAAAGACACAAAGTGAAACAAGCGTCCCATATAGTAGTATTTTTCAAGGGTTACTAGCAAAAAGGTAACCAATTCTATTTTCATTATGCAAGTTACATCTTCTTATGTATCATTTCACCCTTTTCATTTTGGGTTCCTTGCCATTAGCATAGGAATCATCATGATTAACATATCTCATTACTCATTCCTTAATGACTATTTATCACACTTGGGTATGTTCTCGTATTTTATTATGTTTTTTAACCATTTATCAACAGGTAAATCATCATATTCCACATTTTATTCATTAAACATGGATCATCTGCATTAATTTCTTTAAAATTCCATGCTTATTTTACATTAACACTTTCTTATACACATAGGTTGGTCTGAGATAAACTCAGGTTCCACCTTATTCCTTTGTCATTGTTCCCATTCATCTTCTCATTTTATACAAACTGTTTCTCGCATAGACCTGAGAGTATAGAGATGACTCTAGGACACACTAGACATCTAATCAACTTTCTCAAAGATTCATTACTATAGCTCCTCTTTGCTGCCACATGTTCATTTTTGTCACTTCCGATTACCTAAAAAAATGTGGCAAACCACAAGGGTGAGACCCATGTCCCAGTAAGAGATATAACCTCCAACAACGTTTATTGATTACAACATTTTTAAGTAATTAAATAGTTAAGCAGTTTAATTAGATATAGAAAATAATCTCAACATCACTGATGACTAACAAAACACATAAATGAGTAGATAATAACTCTCATTGTTATCCAGACTATCATCCTTTATCTTGTTGACAATATAAGCAATTCAGTAGCATATGCATATCTAGCATCATGAGCAAGTCTAGTAACATAGAATCTCTATCATTATGAATAAGTCTAATCACATAAGCATAGATAACAACATTAGCATGTCTAATAGGTTGAACATATCAACATCATAAAAAGAGCTAACAACATAAGCACAACTATCTAGATAAGCATGATTAGCAGTATATGTATCTCTAGTTATAAAGGCATGGCTAGCATGCTAAACATAACTAACAACATGAGATAGCTAGCATCATGATTATAATCAGCAATAGCAGTATAGTTATCAATATAATCATGTCTATTGTATGTACGTATCTACAATCTTAAGCATATATACAACATAAGTATATCTACTATCTCTGAATTGCACTAAGCATCATCTTTATGTAAAGATAACAAACAAGGGTTATCATCCAATGTGAAATATCGTGTATAATCCTAAACAAATATGCTACACTGATGTATTACATCTTTTATTACGCCCAGAGGAAATTGAGGATACCACTCAAAATCCAACTGGCCACTACTAACTCAAAATCAATGCCATACAAGATCTAGGAAGAGTCAGACTCCTAAGATCTTCTCCTCCCCCGGTCAGTACAGGTCCGCCACATCGACACATAAGGTCAAGATGCTATCACCCTAGTCTGTCCTTGGTACATGTCACAAAACTAGTGAAAGGAGGTGGGTATGCATACCCTACCATCCGAGGTACAACCACAGTTGTCCTCCAATCTTGTCACATATATAATCACCGAGACACGACCGCAACCATTCTCAATCACATCAGATGTATGAGGAATGACCATAGCCAACCTCTACAACCTGCATTGTGGATGACAAGGATATATGCTCTACTTTTCACTTCCACATACTCAACATTATGCACTCCAAGTTTCCCTAAGGTATACTCATTTCACCATCTGGCGAGTTCTGACACTCAGATGGATCTATGGCACAAGGCACTACATGATTAGAGGTGCACTTGATTAGTTATTCCAATTGGGTGAATTAAGGCTACATCAAACAAGTGGACATAAAAACCCTAATTCACTTCTAGCAAGCATATAAATATCACAACTTCAAAAGATATAAATGTGTGAAACATAATTTCTCATCTCATCATCAGATGGTACTATTCACTTGCCCTTCATGAGACCACACTAGTCATCATACTATCAAAAGATATAAATCCTTATCACAATATCATAGGGTATCAACCCTTATCAACATAAGAGGATTACACCTCATTCAGGGCTCAACTGTGCCCAAAGGTCATTAAGACCATCACACTATTCCCTACAAGATCATCATTATCTTTCCATGCCTTATAATAAGGCTCAACAACATCACTTACATATAATACACCAGATCAACACAATATTGCATTAATGAGATAGGAGATATTCATAAATAATCATAGCAGGGTTATATTAACATTAAGAACATTCCTTTATTACATCAACATGCAAGGAATCTAGATATGATTTCACTCATCATATTCATAATGCACATGTTTAGCATAAGAAAGTATCAACCATGTAGCTATGATAACCACCAATTAACACATTAAGGTTATGATCATGTTAACTAGGTTATTTCACCATCATGCCATCTTATAAGAATGTTAAACATGAAGACGCATCTTTATCTATTTGCATTAGAGTTAGGTTCAACAAGATAAATTGTATTAATGTTACTAATCATCACTTACACCCAAACCCTAACTCACGACATCCCCATTGGATCATAGATGCATAAGGTGAAGCATCACCATTACATTCCATACTATTCTCAAGTATGAAACCACACATAGATCAAGGTGTAACCATTAGGTTATAGCATACTAGGGTTTCAACAACATTAACATAGTACTTCATGATTGTATTAGTCATTCAAGGACTATTCATACCCAATTACCATCATTTAGTTATATTAAAGATAGGTATAACAAGCTATACCTCATTAGGGTTACATATCAACACAATATGATTTATCATCCCTTCTATTTATATGAGTGAATAGGTAAGACTACCTTAGTAAGGGTAACCCTCCATTTGTTCCATCATCATTCAACCCATATCACCATACCACCATGTCACCCAGAACCATTGGATGTTTAAAAGGTAAGACCATTGGTTGTTTACATAAGTAAACACCTTGGATAAACCACCTATGAAGTCCTTGATTTGTTCTCTATAAAGATTCACCATCTAACCCTAGACATCCTTTGATTAACAACACAAAAAGTTCCACTGAGAGTAGGGTAAACCTACAATCTACTGTTCATTTAAAACAAGCCATCCATTATCAACAAGTAAGCTCCATAAGTTAATCATATAAAGGAAACCATATAAATCGCATTATTAGGACCAACATATTACATCAGCCATCATTCCACTTTATTGGAGGAATAAACATTATATCTTGACTATTGGGTCAAGTTCATATATTAAAACCATCAATTACAGTATAGGTCCGACCATTGCATCAAGTTACCCAATAAACCATTGGTCTAAGGCTTAATTGATGCTACAACTATATGATTAACTCGCCATAGGTTTTGGAGACCTGATCCACCATCATTAGTGACCATTAAGTCACCATCGATTGTTAAATCAACACTATATTCATTGATCAACATCAAATATCACACTAATATTACCATTGATTGATAGCATCATTAGGGTACTTAGTTGTTAACCACTAGGCTTCTAATTAGGACAAAACATGACCCAAGGGGTGAACGTCAATTGAAACCCTTGGTTACCACTATCAATTGTCATGAAGACAACACCATAGGGTTGTTGCAATGGTACCATCATCAGGTCATGGGTTTATAGAAGAAATCAACTTAAAACCCTAAAATTGGCCATTGGTTGATAGGTGTTTAGCACCATAGGTTGTCAAACCAACATGATCCAAGTCATATTATACCTTATGAATAATGTACACATGATCAAAGGTTCATCTATAACTGAAATAAGAATAGGGAACATTATAAAAATCAAAATCCAAGTCAAGCATAGCTTTTTAATGCATGGATCATCATTTTCAAATAAGAACATGATCTAGAAAGCTTATGGTAAGAAATAAACATGGAGCAAGTTATAAAACTTGCCTATAATGATAAGATGAAACCCCACACATAATAAATCTTGAGCATGTAGGGTAGAAAATCCAAACATAATCTATGAACTCGTCCATCTAGCACCTTTCTTCATCAAATGAGCAAACCCTAAGCATAAGGAGCAAGAAAGGTAGGGTTTTAGAGCTTTAGAGAAATTTATACCATGTAACAGCAAGGTTATGACCTGGAGGAAGGTATAAGGAAGGAGAAGAGTAAGAGAAATGGAGAAGGAAGGAAGAAAATAACTTGCCTTGGTCGAAATATCTAGAAGATGACCTTGGAAACCCTGGGTAGGGCCAAATGGAGCTCTAGGAGACCTTCTTCTCCAAAAAGAGGTTGTCTTCTACCTTAGAGAAGTTGGTTCTATAGAAAAATAGAGGGGAGTCGTTGCTCCAGGTTAAAGGAAAGAGAAAGCAAACATAGTTTCGAACTTGGGCAAGGAAGAGGTAAATATAGCCCATGGATAAGGATGGAAGCAAACATGAGGTGTAAAAGTAGCTTCCCCATGTGTCTATGGCCTTAAACTATTAAGAATATACAATCACACTCACAAGACACTCCCCCACCATCCATATAGACCTGCTTAGCCTTCCTTTGTCAAATTTCCCAGCCAATCACATAATTCATTAGTTGAGAGCTACTAAAGGTAGCTCATATGTGAAGGGGTAAACCCTAAAATACCCTTGGAGGAAACACCTTCAAACCGAGGTTTAAATAGGCACCTCATGGATCAACAAGCTTAAGAATGATGATATAATATCCAAGGAACATAATTCAAGTGATAAACTGCAAATAAAACCTCTCAATCGGGTAAAATGCAGAAAAGTCCAAAATGTACCTTGCATAACTTTCTCAAACAATGTCCAAATTGGACAAATTTTGAAACTTAAGCTTTTCTTATGATTTCAAAGCATGACACAATGTTATATCAGGGTTATAAGAATTTAATTATGATAATTAAGCTTATTCAACTCATTAAGCAAGTTTAGGGGCCTTACACCACCAAAGTCCATACTTTGTTGGTATACATGGATTCCATCTTAGATCTCATGGCCTCATGCCATTTATCAGACTTTGGTCCCTCAATAACATCTTTATAGGATATTGGCTCATCATCTATGACTTACTACCTTCTTGAGTTACAAGATATCCAAATATCTCAGGCTCAAGGTGTGACCTTTTATATCTATGAGGTTCATGTGTTACTTGAGGAATTTGATATTCCACAACTCTTTGTGATTCTCTTTGTTCCTCTTGTACATCTATTGGTTCAATGTTTTCTTGTTGGGCTCTAACCACTTCAATTTCCATTGTTCTCCCACTGATTTCTTTGGAAATAAATTCCTTTTACAGGAATACATCATCTCTGACAACAAACACTTTGTTTTAGATATGGAATAAAGGCAATATCCTTTAGTTTCTTTAGGACATCCAAAAAAGTAACATTTATCAAATTTAGGACCAAGATTTTTAGGAAGCATCTTGCTAACATAATCTTCACATCCCCAAATCCTCATAACAGACATATTGGGATGATTCCCAGCCCATATCTCATATGGTTTCTTTTGAACCGATTTAGATGGTACTCGATTTGTGTAAACGCCACAGTTTCTAGATCATACCCCCAGAAGGTAGTTTGTGATGGTGTGGACTTTTGTAATCCTTAAATGTCCAATGACACAAGTGAAGTCATACATGTTGAGTTGTTTGAGAGTTTCAAGTGTTTTGGTAAATTTTGGTCATTGATTGAGGTTATATAATGATTTGGATCCATAAGTTTATGCCTATTTGAGGAATTCAATTGATTGGTCTAATAGTTGATTTTTGACACCAAATTCGTGCATAAGGAATCTTGAGTAGTGAGGAAGATGTGGTTAAAATTTGGTGGCAATCAGATGTTCCTAGATAGAGTTATGAATGTTTGAAAATGATTAAATATTTGTGTATAGTTGATGATCCATAGACCTAAGTTGGTGGATTGATGCTCTGTCACGCAGCCTTTGACCTTGGCTGGGCGTGACCAAGACCTGAGCCATGGATTGGCTTTGTGGCTATCTTTCGACCCTTGTTTTAACTGATCGGACGGTTTAAAGACCTTCCCCCAGCTCCAGACCAAGAGGAGACATGGGACAGTGTCATGGGCGAGCACCCACGCCCCTCATGCTCGTTGATCGTAGGACGAGAGGGAGGAGTAGATGAGCAGTTGGCCTTGACTCCTTGAGAGAATTCGTTCAAACTAGATTTTGTGGTTGATGGGTAAGAGGCAAGAGAGAATAGACTCCCTATTTTCTGCCCTTCTCCATTGCGGCATACAAGAGATTCATGGATGGAAGCCAATAGCATGTTGCCCTTCAAGACACAGTGAGCGTAGGTGGATCGTGAGGAGAATCCGAACTTCCGATCCGAAGGTGATGATCTGGAGCCAGAGGTGGTAGTTTTCCTAGTCGTTCTTTCAACCATGGCGGATCGCTCAGTGGCTGTATTGCGTACAACAGAGAGACTAGCTCAGAGCTAGGGATGGTGCTTCATGCTATTTTATCACCACCTATATGTCCTCTTCGGTCTCTGGTAGTCACATGGAGCTACTCATATTGAGAAGGGATCGAGAAAGGGGTTCCGAGGAAAGAACCCCCTTTGCCCCACTGTGCCAGCAGTTGGGCGGCGGTGCCCTTGCCGAGGACGGCACCCACGATCACAAACGAGGAGGAGAACGATCGTGGAGATGCAGAGGCCTATGCTGAAGGTGAGGGTGGCATGTGGAGCCGATGAGGACCACTCCAGCTCTGTTGCTTGCTCGTCGGAGGAGCTGCCTAGCGGCGGCGCCCTGTTCCACAGAGGAAACGGGGGCAATGGACTGGATCACGAATGGGGAAGCAAGAAAGAAGGTGCAGACCAGGTAAACGGACCTAGGGATCCACAGATCACAAGCGGGATCTGGCTCGGGAGGACCAGGAGAAGGAGGCGCCTAGCCCAGGACACATGACGCCCATTTATTGGCCGAAGGTAAGAAAAATCCCAAATTACATATATCTTCAATAATTCATAGTAATTTGCCCGAATATCAGAAAAATGCAAACAAAGTACCAAAATTCTTAGAAAAATGAATAGAACACATTAGAATAATATCAGACTTTTGAGGCTTTAATCTCAGTGATATCATGTAAGATGCATAATGCTTGTTTAATGGATAATAAATACCAAACGATGGCATACAATTATGAAAAAATACCAGTAGATCATAAATTATGTTTACAATGCATATGATGTCAGATATGGTCATGTTGATGTACGAAATCATATAATTTGCTTAGAATGGCTATTTAGGGCTTCTAACCCTCAATAAAATGCAATAAATGCACACATGCTCAATAAATGATGAAATTTATAGAGTAAGCTCATATCATTATGTGGAACCTCAGATTTAATTATGAGATTATGATTATGGATAGAATCCATGTTATATGAAAATGAACCTTAATACATGATATGAAACCCTAATCTTGGTTAATGATGTAACCTAGGGTTAATATGTACACAAAAAGGATATGGAACCTAATGTTTATATAATGAACCATAATATAGAAAATAACATCAGTAAGATAAATCTAAGACAAGAATGAAAGTAATTATGGGAATATCCTAATGAGATAAGCTAAACCCTAATGAATATGATTAGGGTTAAGATGAGATGTAAGAAGATGAGAACCTGATGATAGTATATGATCTTGTCTTAATCAGGGTTTGATCAAGGATATAGTTGACCTGAGGAATATGCGTGATTAGGAATGTCACTTGATCAAGGTATGACATTACTTCTTACTTGGCTTATTATACAATACACTTGTGTTATATGTGTAGTAAAATACATGCCATATGATATTGGCTGGAATGATTGTTCATGTATGTTATGTTGCTTGAGATTTTCCATTCTTATTTCTATATGTATGGTTTTGATGCTTTGTCTGAATTGCTATATGTATACCTTGAACACTTGCAAACAAAATATAGATGTTCCATCATAAGATAGCTCATAAACCACTTGGTGGTAGAGCGCATGCATAATGATCACAAACCACTTGGTGGTAGATCATATGATGTTTGTATAATGATCGCAAACTCCTTGGGAGTATATCATAAGGCCTGAAGATGTCAAAGCCTTGGTGGCAGATGCACAAGATGTATGATGGAAAATATGCTTAAAAGATACATGTTCACGTTTGTTAATAAACTCTTGCTTAGTATTGATATATTGTTCTAATTGCTTATTACTGCCAAGTTTACTTTTATCCTTTTGCCAAGATATGATGAGAGGTATATAAAAGACACGTAGGTGTACTCAGTACAATATTCTTGAATATTGTATTGACGTGTACCACATGTAATCTTTTGTTTAGGTTGTGGTTATGTTCTTGGAGATCCAGGATAGTTGAGAGTTGTGTGGTGAGCTTATGTACAGATGGACTTGTTGTCTTTAGATCATGTTGTTTAGTGGTAGTACATGTATATGTATAAGTTTTCTGTTCAATATGTAATATCAAATGTTGTAATAATTCATGTTGTAATTATATGTTGAATGGTGAACATATGTTGTGTGGTTTTATTATTGTTCATGTACATGTGCTACTGGTTGTTTCCTTCTGACTCCCTTGATTTTCTTCTTCTTAGCCTAGTGTGTGGTGTTTAAATTGGAATGCTCACTGAGGTGAGGTTTCAATTTGAACGTCACACATTAGATTAAGGTTTAGAAAATCCTAGGACGTCACAGGTGGTATCAGAGCATGAACAATAGCAAAGCCTGGCATTTGCTCATTATGCAACACAAAACTAAAGAACCTTGAACTTAATAATCTTTAGGGTTAGATTAGTTGTCTTTTAGAGACTAGATCTGACCTAGCCTCTAGGTTATCACCTAGATGTCTAAGAACTAGGTCTAGACTGGTGCTTGTTGAGTAGCAAGTCCTTAGATGTCGTTCTTTCCTTGTAGTGCAGCGGTATGGGACGTTGCACTATTTGGAAATGATGTACATCAAGGGAAGAGAAACCCTAGACATATTTTGCATGTTGTCTAGAGTAGCTACACTAGTCTACCCCTTGTTCTCACCCTTTTCACTAGTTTTCATGACACTTTACTCTCTACTATGTGTGGGACACTCGTTTTCAGGATTTGGTTTTTGATTCCAATCAGATCGAACCTTGGTAGTTTTCTCTGACGCATATTTTATCAGAGAAAAACTATATAATATTTTATTATATATATGTATTACAAAAATGTGTTTCCACACATGTACGAGTAGGAGGTGATCATGCAACCTAAGTGAAAGTGAATGACATCAGTCTAGAAGAGAGAGTAGTTCTAGATTAGATGTCTACAGCCTTATTGGAATATATATGATAGATTGAATAGATGATATAAGTTTTGATGATATGATGTAAGTCTTACATAGATGATATAAGATAGTTGTGATGATATATGTTGTTTTCAAGGACTTGAGTTCAGTTTTGAGTATTTGAGATAAGTTTTGATGATGCAAGTATGCATTCTTTTATGAGATAAGATAAGCTAAGTTAAGATAAGATGTGAGTTAGCATGAGCCTCAATTTCTTTTACGAAGGAGGACCTCTAGTGTTAGGACCAGTTTCGAGGTTAACTCCAGAAAGAGTGAGACCCATTGGGAGAAGGTTAGAGAACATAAACTCCAAGACATGAGATGATGAGAAATATGTGATATGATGTCCTAAACTAGAATACTCCTGAGTGATTGAGTTGAGTCGCCTTATGCATGATTCCTATAGTCTTTTTGAACCCTAGATGTCCTTGGGAGGACCAAACCCTAGAGATAGAGAGAGGCTAATTATATATGTGCATGTGAACATGAATATGAGTGCTTGCCATCTGGGTGAGGGAGAGATCCCAAGACCCTGGAGGAGGTAGCTATCTTAGTTTTTGTGAAGCCTCATGTTCGGGTTGGTGGTTTCCCACATAGGAATCTAGTGGTGTATATAAGAGAGTTTTGGGTAAGCATGTTTCATGGGTAGAAGACCTATGAAGAGAATGTCATATCATGTTTTGGTTTGTGCATATGTGGCTAGATCTTGTAAGGCTATTGCTAGTGCCAATGAGGTAATCCGAGAACCCTAGGCTAATAAAGAGAAGATAAAGTATATGTATATGAGATACTCATAGAGTGAGTTAGCTCAGAGAGATTGAGCATGGAACTATCCTCATGATATGGGTCAGGAGAACCTCAGTTGGACTAGATGAAGTTTTGATATATGTTCGACGAGCCACTCACATATGTTTGTTTAGAACAACCATGATATAATATATGTAAGGATGTGATCTAATCTTGAGGTGTAATATATGAGGACGTGACATGATGAACAACCTAGAGATGGTTTAATGACATCAAAGTAGAAATAGTTAACCATATACATGAATAATGATGCTAATGTGAAATTGTTAGTTAATCTTGTAATGAAATCACTAGTAAATGTTGCAATTTATTATGAGCAATGAAATAAGATCATATGAATAAAACATGTTAAATGAGGTGTTGATCTTAGTGATTAATAAAGATGAAGAATATGTTTAACAGTTAGCACAACATAATGATTATGACACCTTGATATGATCTAGATGAATAAAGTGGGTTAACTTTAGTTAACTCCCTCCTAAATGGCATATGTTAAGGTTGAACATGTTCTAACTTTTAGCTCAATAAAATGCTGATGACACCTTGATATAATGGTTTAACTTTGGTTAACTCCCTCAGAACATGGTAACATGGTGTGGGAACCCTAATGCATGGGTAAAGATAAGGATGCAAATTCTATAACATGAAATATGACATGACATAGTCAGAGTTTCTAAACCCTTGTTTGAGCCTTCTATGAAGGGGTGATTAACCTTATATGTTTTAAAACCTCCTAATAGTAGTGTGGATATGATTATGGAGCCTTTTATTTGGATATGTTGTACCTAGAATAGTACCTTATATGGGGATGAAGGCAAGATAAGGTTTTCCCTAGAAGTATGAGTATGGTTTAATTTCGAGGACGAAATTTCTTTTAAGATGTATATGATGTGACAAAGTGGTTTCTGCCTTAATTTCGAGGACGAAATATCTTTTTAGGTGTGTAGGATGTGACGGAGTGGACTCTTGGATTCCTTAAATGTCCAATGACACAACTGAAGTCATACATGTTGAGTTGTTTGAGAGTTTCAAGTGTTTTGGTAAAGTTCAATTATTTATTGAGGTTATATAGTGATTTGGATCCATAAGTTTATGCCTATTTGAGGAATTCAATTGATTAGTCTAACAATTGATTTTTGACACCAAATTCGTGCACAAGGAATCTTGAGTAGTGAGGAAGATTTGGTTAAAATTTGGTGGCAATTGGATGTTCCTAGAGAGAGTTATAAATGTTTGAAAATGATTAAATATTTGTGTATAGTTGATGATCCATAGACCTAAGTTGGTGGCTTGATGCTGTGTCACACAGCCTTTGACCTTGGCTGGGCATGACTAAGACCTGAGTCACAGATTGGCTTCGTGGCTGTCTTTTGACCATTGGTTTAACTGATCAGACAGTTTAAAGACCTTCTCCCAGCTCCGGACCAAGAGGAGACATGGGACAGTGTCATGGGCGAGCACCCACGCCCCTCATGCTCGTTGATCGTGGGACGAGAGGGAGGAGTAGATGAGTAGTTGGCCTCGAATCCTTGAGAGCATTCATTCAAACTAGAGTTTGTGGTTGATGTGTAAGAGGCGAGAGAGAACAGACTCCCTACTTTCTGCCCTTCTCCATTACGACATACAGGAGATTCATGGATGGAAGCCAATAGCTGATCGCCCTTCAAGCCACAGTGAGTGTAGGTGGATCGTGAGGAGAATCCGAACTTTTGATCCGGAGGTGATGATCTGGAGCCAGAGGTGGTAGGTTTCCTTGTCATTCTTTCAACCATGGCAGATCACTCGACGGATGTATTGGGTACAACAAAGAGACGATATCGGAGCTAGGGGTGGTGCTTCATGCTATTTTATCACCACATGTGTGTCGTCTTCGGTCTCTGGTAGTCGCCCGGAGCTACTCAAATCGAGAAGGTATCGAGAAAGGGGTTCCGAGGCAAGAACCCCCTTTGCCCCACCATGCCAACAGTTGGGCGGCAACGCCCTTGCAGAGGACAACACCCACGACTGCAGACGAGGAGGAGAATGGCCATAGAGATGCGGAAGCCTATGCTGAAGGTGAGGGTGGCATGTAGAGCCGATGAGGACCACTCCAGTTCTGTTGCTTGCTCACCGGAGGAGCTTCCTAGCGGCGGCACCCTGTTCCACAGAGGAAACAGGGGTAGCGGACTAGATCGTGAATGGGGAAGTGAGAAAGAATGCGTGGACCAGGTAAACGGACCCAGGGATCCACAGATCGCAGGCGAGATCCAGCTCTGGAGGATCAGGAGAAGGAGGCGCCCAGTCCAGGACACATGGCGCCCATCTATTGGCCAGAAGGTAAGAAAAATCCCAAATTACATAGATCTTCAATAATTCATAGTAATTCGCCCCAATATCAGAAAAATGCAAGCAAAGTACCAAAATTCTTAAAAAAATGAATAGAACACATTAGAATAATATCAGACTTTTGAGGCTTTAATCTCAGTGATATCATGTAAGATGTGTAATGCTTGTATAATGGATAAAAAATACCAAACGATGGCATAAAATTATGAGAAAATACCAATAGATCATAAATCATGTTTACAATGGATATGATGTCAGATATGGTCATGTTGATGTACAGAATCATGTAATTTGCTTAGAATGGCTATTTAGGGCTTCTAACCCTCAATAAAATGCAATAAATGCAAACATGCTCAATAAATGATGAAATTTACAGAGTAAGCTCATATCATTATGTGGAACCTTAGATTTAATTATGAGATTATGATGATGAATAGAATCCATGTTATATGAAAATGAACCTTAATACATGGTATGAAACCCTAATCTTGGTTAATGATGTAACCTAGGGTTAATATGTACAAAAAATGGATATGGAACCTAATGTTTAGATAATGAACCATAATATAGAAAATAACATTAGTAAGATAAATCTAAGACAAGAATGCAAGTAATGATGGGAATATCCTAATGAGATAAGCTAAACCCTAATGAACACGATTAGGGTTAAGATGAGATGTAAGAAGATGAGAACCTGATGATAGTATATGATCTTGTCTTAATCAGGGTTTGACCAAGGATATAGTTGACCTGAGGAAAATGTGTGATTCGGAATGTCTCTTGATCAAGGTACGCCATTACCTCTTACTTGGCTTATTATACAATACACTTGTGTTATATGTGTAGTAAAATATGTGGCATATGATATTGGCTGGGATGATTGTTCATGTATGTTATGTTACTTGAGATTTTCCATACTTATTGCTATATGTATGGTTTTCATGCTTTATCTGAATTGCTATATGTATACCTTGAACACCTGCAAACATAATATAGATGTTCCATCATAAGATAGCTCATAAACCACTTGGTGGTAGAGAACATGCATAATGATCACAAACCACTTGGTGGTAGATCATATGATGTTTGTATAATGATCACAAACTCCTTGGGAGTAGATCATAAGGCCTGAAGATGTCAAATCCTTGGTGGCATATGCACGAGATGTATGATGGAAAATATGCTTAAAAGATACATGTTCACATTTTTTTTAATTAATCCAGAGGGTTCTCTATTCATCCCACCCCTCTCTTGTGGGTGAAAATCATCAACAAAATACAACTCCTGCTTATATGTCCGCAGGTTTGTTCCCCCCAAAAAACCACATAAAAGAAATCATCACAACCCAAACACAGAAACAACCAAGGAAAAACATCCATGATTCATCAAGCATCGATCCTCTTCAGGTGCACATAGGGATTGCATTTTTTCTCCAAAGTAGCCATGCCTCGAATTCTATTCGGTAGCATCCTTCTATCCGTGAAAACTGTCATCTCTGAAAATCTTTTCCCCCATCTCCCAATCTCTCTGGGTATAGAGTTTGCAACTTTGTGTACCATTGAACCAGTAATACTAGCTCTAGCCAACTCGGACCTCAGCTCTCTAACAAACGTCTTGGTCCTCCATGGTTCGATAGCATCCTTTCACAGAATATCATAGACTTCCTGGTCATCAATCTCAATACATGAAACTCGTAGCATATGATCACCTTCCAGTTTTAGTCCAACAATGCATGCCTGTACATATGCCAGGATGAAGTCCGGTGTCTTGAGCCAGGCATGGAACACCATGCATATGTATGGATTATGATTTCTTATCAGGCCTGCCACCCACCTCCTACATACCCCATCTTCTCCCTTATTTCTTCCTATAGCCAAGTTCATTTTCAAGTTATGCATGTCATGCTTTATCCACCTTATCAGCTGAATCTCTCTCATCTTTGTCTTATGCTCATTAATCCCACCATCTCTCATTCTATTGTAAATGTTCAACCCATGTTCAACGGAGAAGGATCTATGCTGAATCGTGTTGTTCACAAAAGAGATAATTAGGTTCCATTCAAACTCCCAACCTCACAGTTTGTCCCCAAATCTGGATGCACACCATATCCTCCAAATGATGTGGGGTATGTTAACTGCTAACCTTCCTACTATCCAATCTGAGATCCTCCTGGAGTAACCTTTCTCACAAATATTAAGAAGGGTATGTATATCATGAGGTGCCTGCATCTGCATCAAATGGGAAAATCTGGTCCAGAAGAACATGCCAACCTGTCCATGGAAGAAAAGGTGATCAATATCTTCTACTCTTGGATCATCACAACAGTTACACCTCGATACAAGGGGGATGCAGCATCTATGTTGAACATTATCATCCATATGTATAGCTTTTTTAGTCATATTCCATATGATAGCACTCGCCTTAGGGGCGTCCAGGCCCCATATTTTTCCTAGAGCATCCGGTCCTCCCGTTCTTGGTTGCATCAGAATCTTCTTCACTGATTTCATAGTGAAGCGACCCTTCTGGTCAATACCTGATACATGTTCACGTCTGTTAATAAACTCTTGCTTAGTATTTGCTTATTACTTCCAAGTTTACTTTTATCCTTTTGCCAAGATATGATGAGAGGTATATAAAAGGCCCATAGGCGTACTCAGTACAATATTCTTGAATATTGTGTTGACGTGTACCACATGTAATCTTTTGTTTAGGTTTTGGTTATGCTCTTGGAGATCCAGGATAGTTGAGAGTTGTGTGGTGAGCTTATGTACAGGTGGACATGTTGTCTTTAGATCTTGTTATTTAGTGGTAGTATATGTATATGTATAAGTTTTCTATTCAATATGTAATATCAGATGTTGTAATAATTCATGTTATAATTATATGTTGAATGGTGAACATATGTTGTATGGTTTTATTATTGTTCATGTACATGTGCTACTGATTGTTTCCTTATGACTCCTTTGATTTTCTTCTTCTTATCCTAGTGTGTGGTGTTTAAATTGGAATGCTCGCTGAGATGAGGTTTCAATTTGAACGTCATACATCAGATTAAGGTTTAGAAAATCTTGGGACATCACATATTTGGAAGCTCAACTAAACTCATCATCGATCGCACCATATCCAGTAATGTGTGATTCCTTCTTTCTGATACACAGTTATACTGAGGTGTTCCAGTTGGAGTCCACTAAGATACAATCCCATGGGCTCTAAGAAGGTTCTCAAACTCTAGGTTCAAGTATTGTACACCTCAATCAGAACAAAGTGCCTTAATACTTTTACCAAGTTGGTTTTATACTTCATTCATAAACTCCTTAAACTTTCTAAGAGTCTCTCACTTATGTTTCATTAAATAAACATAGCCATACATATTGAATTCATTAGTGAAGGTATTGAAGTACTGATACCAACCTCTAGCGGTTGTTCTAAAAGGTATGCACACATCAGTATGTATGAGTCCTAGTAGATCACTAGCCCTCTCATTGTTACCAGTGAAAGGGGTCTTAGCCATCTTTCCCAACAAACAAGACTCACATGTCTCTAATGATTCCAGATCAAAAGAGTCTAGATAACCATCTTTATGGAGTCTAGATATGTGATTCTCATTTATGTGCCCTAGACGACAATGTCAAAGGTATGCTTTGTTTGAGTTGTTGAGTTTTAGCCTTTTGGTATTAATGTTATATACATATGTATTTAGATCTAACAAGTAAAGACCATAAGATATTGAGGCACTGCCATAAAAGATTGCGTCTTTTGAAATAGAACATCGACCATTTTTAATATAGAATTCAAATGCATCCTTGTCCATACATGATACAAAAAATGATGTGTAACATCCCTGACCTGGGTTATGAGTTAACCCTAGGTGCTTTGCCTAAATATGTAATTAAATCTTTGTGATTAACTCTGACCATGTAATTAAGTTTCTCAGAAACATATATTTCAGTATTTGCTCCTTTTTATTTAAAGTTGTAGCATTGTTTTGATATACAGGGAACTATGTGCAATTTACCCATTTGGAAGGGTCAACTTGCAATTTGCACATGTTGAGATGTCCCTTTGATGTTGAGACATCATGAGAATCTTTTTGGTAAAGTTTGAGGGATTTCCCAAGCTAGGGCACCAAGGTGCAGCTGTGGAAGCAATCCCGGTGCTTGAAACCTTAATTTGGGGTAAAATGCAATTTACCCAAATTAAGGGATGCAAATTGAGAAATATGTCATCTAATGTACCTTGTAGACTCTTGCCATCATTAAGAGAAGAAATGATGAGGAAGTCACCTCATTTGAGTTATCAGGTTATGAAATATGCCTTGTGATTGAATAATCAGGGTATATGTGCAAAAACTCTTTATGTATGTACCTTATTATTAGATTGTCCTTCTTTGCCTTCTTTTCTAGACCTTAAGATAAGGTTTGTCCTTAGAATAAGGAGGAAGGGACGAGCAAGTAATGAAGGAAGGACTTAGTTGGAATTAGGGGAAACTTATGGGCCTTTAATGAAACATCACCCAAGTATGTATACACTTTACTTCTCTAAGCAAAGAAACCTTTCCTTCGTGCATATCACTGTTTCCTCTTTGCTTTGCCGACTAAGGACTATCTTGGAGATCAAGAGGAACGACCAAGGGTGCAAGGTAGGTTTGAACCCCTCTTCTTGCCTAATTCCATGGCTAGAACTCGAATTCAAGGTCATCTTCATGGCTAACTCTTGAAACCCTACCTTTCTAGCCGTCTCTTTTCATCCTTCCTTGGAGTTTTCACCATGGCCAACCTGTGGGAACTCAAGGACGCCATTAGAGCTTGGAGCTTGAAAGCTTGGAGCTCAAGGAGCAAGCTTTAGGCGGGTTTTATAACTCTAAACCCATGCTTTACTATATACATCTCTTATATGCGGTTAGATGATAGTTCTTCATGTTTCCCTACTTTCCCTGCTATTTTTGCAAGAAAATCCATGGGGTATCCGTACTGTTCTTGAGCTAGGAGATGAAGGCGTGATTTCCAAGAAAAACCCACCGCTTTTCACTTCCTTAAACGGTCTCACCAGTTTGCTCTCTCGGTCTCAAAACGCGAGGTGAGCAAACGGTCTCTAGACCGCGACAGGGCAAACGGTCTCCAAGACCGTTTGGCCCCGTTTACCGAGCGTGGACCGTATAAGAAATCTGTTCCGAATTATATAAGCTAATTACCCTCAAAATTTGGGAGGCTAACTCCAAAGGAATCGGGAGATATGACCTTTTTAAGTAACAACTTTAAATGAATTTATTCCTGATTTTCAAACGGTCTGAAATTGCCTTTTTGGGCAAACGGTCTCAAGACCGTGTAAGGTCATTGACCAGGCGTTGACCGTATGAGATTACTGTTCAAAATAATATTAATTAACAACTCACCAAGTTTGATGGTCTAATTCCAAACAGGCTAAGAGTTGAATGGTGAATACTAGGGCTAACCCTAGGTGAAATCAGTACTGAATTTATGGTGACCTCATTAGGGGTTTTAGGGTTGATTGACCTAAACGGTCTCAAGACCGTTTAGGGGTCACCCAAACGGTCTCAAGACCGCGAGGGCAATCAACCATGACCGTTTGTAGGTCTGGGGTCAAGATTAGTTGACCAATTGAAGGTACAATTACACCAAATTACATTGTAATTAAATATTGATATGATCATCAACTCAATAGGTCAGACCTTGATGAATTTGCACTAGAATCCAAAATTGGATGGGCAAACGGTCTCAAGACCGTTTGGAACTCATCCAAACGGTCTCAAGACCGAGATGACAATCACACAAGACCGTTTGAAGGTCTAGGGTTAAGTAATTTGACCAATTGAGGACCTAATTGCAAATAAGTTGTCAATATAATCAAATTCTGTTTTGTGGTTCAAGCATGGTTCAACCCCTATCAAATCACCTTAGACCTTGATGAAATCTTGGTCAAACGGTCTCAAGACCATGTGGGGTCCACCCAAATGATCCCAAGACCGTTTGGGCCAAGTTTGGGCCCATTTGGAGCTCAATTGAAGGGTTCAACCTTGTGTTAGTGCACATTGTTGAGTGTTGATGGGTGAACATTGATAGACCCTAATTGAATCAACTTCAACCCTAATTGGTCAACCATTGAGGGTCAATTGAATGACCAAGTGGTCAAGCATAATCTAAATTGACCCAATCCATAAGTGGTCAACATGGCTCTGACCTTTTGAGGGCTTCAACATGAGTTGACATTATTGGTTGTATCTTTGAATCTTGTTGATGGTCCAAGTGGTTGAGACCATGTGAGCTCGCGGTCTCAAGGTCGAGAGGAGGCTCCCGGTCTCAAGGTCGTGAGGAGGCTCACGGTCTCAAGACCGAGAGGAGGCTCGCGGTCTCAAGACCGCGAGGGGCCTCGCGGTCTTGGGGTCAAAGAAGGGCAAACGGTCTTCATGACCCTCGCGGTCTTAACCTCAAGATGAGTCTTCACGGTCTTGAATCAATGGAGGGCTCGCGGTCTTGGAGGAGGAAGAGGCCTCGCGGTCCTGAGGTCAAAAGTGACCAAACGGTCTACACATCCTCGCGGTCCTAATTTCAATTGTTCAATAGGTCAACTCAACCAATGGGTCTCAAATCGATTGAGGGTTGATGGTTGAGATCAATCAAGATAATTCAAGTTTGACTTCATTCAATCAATTGATGATATAAATGGTTCAATGTTGCCCTAATCAAACCCTAATGATAACCTAGGATATTAAGGGGTTAATGGACTAAGGTTTTGACCATGATGATGATCAATGGGGTGAATTACCAAAATACCCCTGAAGGGTAAATTAAGTAATACCTTGATCAAATCAAACCCTAATCACATGATAGTGATGTTTTGGGCTATGTTAGCCTATGATGACTTAATCCGACCTGATCTAGAGTGATGTTGACATCACCTAACCTTATGATGAGAGAGAAAGTACTTCTAGAGAGATAAAGTACTTCTAGAGAGAGAAAGTACCCTTTTCAGGTGAAAATTCAATTAAAGCATCTCCAATGCACAGGAATGAGCATAATTAGGGTATGATCCACCTGTGTGAGATCATAGAAACCCTAATTATGATAAATGATGAACCTTTAACTAATCTAAGAGCATCAATGAAGATGTTACTCATACATGTAATGTGAATAGTAAACCCTAATTCAAGGGTGATGACATGTAATGTGAATAGTAAACCCTAATTCAAGGGTGATGACATGTAATGTGAATAGTAAACCCTAATTCAAGGATGATGACATGTAATGTGAATAGTAAACCCTAATTCAAGGGTGATGACATGTAATGTGAATAGTAAACCCTAATTCAAGGGTAATGGCATGATTTTGAATATTAAACTCTATTTGATGTGAATTAGAGATTTAACTCTTATAACAAGAGTAGGAAGTATATTCCTTATTTTTGTATTACCTTTATCAGTTGTATTAACCATGCAGGTTCTGATATGAAGGTAATCATATCCAGGTATGGATGTTGATGTTATATTCATTAAAGGCATGTTGTTAGCCTTATGAATAAGTAAAGTAATCTGATGTCTTGTCAGTGGCATCCTATGCTGATAATGGGCTGTGAGAGCCATGAATACCATCAAGGTCATGCCTTAGAGATGACTTGTGATGAGGATAATGAGAAATGATGATTGATATGAGTTAGGCCTGTTACATTTAGTATTCTTCTTTTATAGCTGCTATGCTATTGTTATTGTTTGAAGAACAATGTATGCTGTTAAAGAATACTGAATGTACCTAACTAATCAAGTATAATGTAGAGCCCTGATCATAGATCCATCATTGTCAGAGATTAAGTGATGGTGAAACAGGTTTTCCTCAGGGAACTCCTGGAGCACATACTTTTGAGTATGTGGGGTACATGGATGTGTAGAACCTTACATCCTAGTGTAGGAAAGTGATGTAGATGTGTAATCCATCCATCCTTCACTATATTTCCATACCGTATCAGTGGTAGGTAAACATGAAACCTCCTGATGACGAAGAAAGCACATATATCCGTATCAGTGGTAGGTAAATATGAAACCTCCTGATGACGAAGAGAGTACAGAACGCCATTGTGACTCTAGAATAGCGAAGGACCAGTTTACCCTGGTGAGCTATAGTAGTAGAGACACGAGATGTCCTACAAGTGATCCTCTTACTGACTGAGGAAGGTGAAGGTCATGAGAATCCGGCTCTCTTAATGACCTATGTATGATACTGATGTGACTTCTGAGCGATCAGTTGGGGTATGAGTGGTAAGCCTCATCTCCACAGGGCATAATGTTGTTTGTAAAACATAATCAACCATGTAGTATAACTTGTTAGAGATAACTCCAAGTTAGTTGATTGATGTTACATTGCAATAGTGTTTATATTCTCCATATCTCCTAAATTGTAGAGATCTTGTTATACCTGCAACTGTTATAGAATACTTTGAAGGCTTTACTGCTTAAGATATTCTTTGATGTTATAATAAAGTTTCTGGCGAAGAGTTATAACTCTCGCTGGGACAATTATGTATAATTGTCTCACCCCGTAGACTTCAACTTTTTAGGTGGACGTCGGAGACGAAGGAACCAGCCTACAGGTGACCAGTCTCAGCAGCAGCACCAGGGGCAGCAGTAATCTCAGGTGGAGATTGTCCTGCCATGTGGTGTAGTTAGAGTCAGTCCTATGTGTCCTCTGTACTCTCAGGTCTTGGAGTCTTTTGTATAGTGATCTTGAGATTTTGTATCTTGATGTATATAATTACTCAAGAAGTAATTATCCTGAGATGTAAACAGTTTATCTCTCTTTATAAAAGAAGCTTTTATGGATCCAAGCTCTTGTCTCGAAAAGTTTTAATTTCCCGTGATTTTTGTCTTCCGATGATTACCGATTCGCTTCCGCTACGTTTTAATCGTGTTTATGTCATGGTTTGGAGATCAGAGCCCACAATTAGTGGTATCAGAGCTCTAGGTCAGTTGAGTCTACAGAGGCATAGGACTTAGGATGTCGAGTCTATCTTTAGTACTCCTTCCTTATCTAAATAGAACCTTCTGCTCCTCAGGAGAAGAAGATACCTAAGGATGTCAGAACATCGTGATGAGTACGTGGCAGAGAGTAGTGCTAGTGCACCTCGAGGCGGTGCAAGGGTTCCGAGGATAGAACAACCTGCACCTGAGTCGCCAAGAGAGCCACCCCAGTTTGACCCAGCTGACATGAGTAACCCAGCTGTACAGACGATGTTCGGGCAGTTCATGACTGCCATGACACATATAACTGATAGGATGCCCATTCCTGCACCTAGGGCACATGTCCAGCCTGAAGTACAAGGTATCGGTAAGACATTCGAACGACTTCGTCGTGTCGGATCTACCGAGTACTTCGAAACAGCCGACCCTGCAGATGCTGACTTATGGTTGACATAGTTGGAGAAGGCTTTCAGGATTCTTATGATTCCGGAAGCTGAGAAGGTTAGACATGCTGTCTATCTTCTCAAAGGCAGTGCTGGTCACTGGTGGAACATGGAAGAGCAGAAGAGGCCTGGAGTAGAGTTCTCATGGGAAGAGTTTCGTCGGGAATTTATCAAAAGATACTTTCCAAAGACCTTCCTAGATGAGAAGATCTCTCAGTTCGAGAAACTAAGGCAGGGTATGATGAACATTAGTGAGTATGAAGCTAAGTTCATGGAGCTTTTGCGGTTCTGTCCGCACATGGCTGCTACGGATGAGGAAAGAATCAGAAGATTCGAGAAGGGTTTGAATTTTGATATGTCAACCCCTGTGTCTGCCTTAGAAAACAGAGAGAGATTCTCTACCTTCGTTGAGTCAGTCCGAAGGATAGAGAGATCTGTGGTTGAGAAAAGACAAACCCATAAAAGATATCCACAGTTCCAGGGTTCTTCATCTATGGATTCCAAGAAACCTAGATTCTCTGCACCTAACCCTCCACCACCCAGATCGAGTTTTCAAACCCAATGGACACCAAGCAGAGGTAGAGGACGGAGTCAACCGCTTCAAGGGACGCACAGTTCTTCATCAGTGTCAGTTACTGGACCACCCAGACCACAGCAACAGGAGAAGAGTTGCTACAACTGTGGTAAGGTGGGACACTTAATGAAGGATTGCCGTTCTAGGCCTGTCGGTGTGATACAACAAACCCCGAGATAGAATCAACAGGGATCTCAGAATAGACAACATCAAGGAGCAGCTCGAGGACGTGGACAAGCATCTCAAGCTGGATCATCAGCACCACCTCAACACCAGGCGACTGCGAGGTTCTATGCTATGAACCCACCTGAGGCAGTGGTCAATCCACGGGTAGTGGCAGGTCAGATGAAACTTTTATATTCTGATATGTCTATATCATGTGATGTATCTGTTCTGATTGATCCGGGTGCTACGCACTCTTTCATCACTCGTGAAGTGATTCGTAACTGCAATGTGACTGTTAGTCATAGAGCAGATAGTTTGTTGTTAGAGACTCCGTTGAGTGGGTCTGCCGTTTTGCAGGAGGTATGTTCTCCCTGCATCCTTTTCTTTTCTGACCATCGCATTCAAGTGGATCTTATACCACTTGATATGCAGGGATTTGATATAATCCTCGGGATGGATACCTTAGAAAGGTATAGAGTTGTCTTGGATTGTGAGTCCAAGTTGGTTGTGTTTGCTGATGAAAGCAACACATGGATCTTTCAAGGAGAAAGAAAGATTCTGCCCACCTGTCTTGTATCAGCTATGGTTGCTGATAAGCTGTTGAGGCAAGGATGTTATGCATTCTTGGCCCATGTGGTAGATGTTACCAAGGAAAGTTCCAATCCTACCGAAGTTCCTATAGTCAGGGAATTCAAAGATGTGTTTCCTGAAGAACTTCCTGGTATACCACCACCCCGGGAGATTGATTTTGAAATTGATCTGATCCCAGACACGAAACCCATAGCTCAGACTCCGTATAGAATGGCGCCTGCCGAGATGGCAGAACTCAAGAAACAGCTTCAAGAGTTACTTGAGAGAGGTTTTATCCGACCGAGTACTTCACCTTGGGGTGCTCCGGTCTTGTTTGTTAAAAAGAAAGATGGGTCAATGCGGTTATGCATCGACTACAGACAACTCAATAAAGTAACAATAAAGAATAAGTACCCTCTGCCGAGGATTGATGATCTCTTTGACCAGTTGCGTGGTGCAACAGTCTTTTCAAAAATAGACTTGAGGTATGGATATCATCAACTCCGTATTAAGGATAGTGACATATCCACGTCCGCCTTTAGGACAAGATATGGTCACTATGAGTTCACAGTTATGTCGTTTGGAATAACCAATGCACCAGCTGCATTCATGGAACTCATGAATAGAGTTTTTCGACCTTTCCTTGATCAATGTGTTGTCTTCTTCATAGATGACATACTGATTTATAGTAAGGATGCTCAGCAGCATGAGCAGCATCTTCGCCAAGCTTTGACCTTTCTAAGAGAACATAAGTTGTACGCTAAGTTTAGCAAGTGTGAGTTCTGGCTGCCAGAAGTATCTTTTCTTGGACATGTAATATCTGCCTCGGGAATTCATGTTGACCCTACGAAAGTAGAATCTGTTCTACAGTGGGAACAACCGAAGACACCGACGGAGATTCGAAGTTTCTTGGGGTTAGCTGGCTATTATCGAAGGTTCATTAAGAACTTTAGTTCTATAGTTTTACCTTTGACCAAGTTAACCCGGAAAGATGTTCCTTTTTCTTGGAGTGATAAGTGTCAACAGTCTTTCCAGTTGCTGAAGGAGAGATTGACAAGTGCACCTGTGCTAGTGCTACCTGAACAAGGAAAAGGATATGTAGTCTTCTGTGATGCTTCCAAAAATGGACTAGGATGTGTGTTGATGCAGGATAAACAAGTGATTTCTTTTGCTTCCCGACAGCTTAAGAAACACGAGGAGAATTATCCAACACACGATCTGGAGTTAGCTGCTGTGGTTCATGCTTTGAAGATCTGGAGGCATTATCTCTACGGAGAGACATTCCAGATTTTCACAGACCACAAAAACCTTAAGTATATCTTCTCTCAGCATGAGCTCAACATGAGGCAATGTCGCTGGATGGAGTTAATCAAGGACTATGACTGTACAATTGATTACCATCCAGGCAAGGCCAATGTTGTTGCAGATGCCTTGAGTAGGAAATCAGCAACATCAACCATGAATAGAGCACAACTAAACTCTTTAGTATGCTCTAGAAGAGATATGCTTATCTCTTTAAGGCAAGACAATGTACAGTTGAAGGTGTCATTGTTAGCCGGTTTGTTGGCTGAGATGCATATTAAACCTACCCTAAGAGAGCAGATTAAAGAAGCACAACTAGGTGATGCTGTAGTTCAGCAGATTAGATCTGAGTATGGAAATGAGAAGCAAGATGGTTTTCATGACTCAGAAGATCAATTAGCTTGTTATAATGGAAGAATGATAGTGCCGGATGTGGACAACTTGAGGAAGTTAGTCCTGGAAGAAGCCCATGCTTCCATGTATGCTATGCATCCAGGGAGCACCAAGATGTATCGAAATTTGAAAGATCTGTATTGGTGGCCTGGAATGAAAAAGAACGTTGCAGAGTTTGTTCTGAGGTGTCCTGTGTGTCAGCAAATTAAAGCCGAACACCAGAAGCCTGCAGGGACAATGCAACCTTTACCCATACCACAGTGGAAATGGGACCATGTGACCATGTACTTTGTTGTTGGCCTACCCAGGACAAGCAAAGGACATGATTCCATTTGGGTAATTGTTGATAGGTTGACTAAGACATCACATTTCTTACCTGTCAAAACAACCTATTCTGCTGAAAGGTTATCAGAGTTGTATGTTAAAGAGATAGTGCATTTGCACGGAGTTCCTGTCACAATAGTTTCTGACAGAGGCCCTCAGTTTACAAGTCGTTTTTGGGAACAGTTACACCAAGCCTTAGGCACCAAGCTAAGGTTTAGTACGACCTTTCGTCCACAGACTGATGGACAGTCGGAAAGGACCATACAAACCTTAGAAGACCTGTTATGAGCATGTGTTCTCCAGTTCACCGGAAGTTGGGATCTACACCTAAGCTTGATGGAGTTTGCCTATAACAATATCTATCAACATAGTATTGATATGGCACCTTATGAAGCCTTGTATGGTAGACGTTGTAGATCACCTTTGTGTTGGTTTGAGACTGGTGAGCACCAGTTGTTAGGTCCTGACTTTGTGCAGCAGACCACAGAAAAGATTAAAGTAATACAACATAAGATTAAGATTGCTCAGGATAGGCAGAAATCTTATGCTGACAAACGTCGTAGACCTTTAGAGTTCCAGGTTGGAGACAGAGTGTATCTCAAGGTCTCACCTTGGAAAGGGGTCCTTCATTTTGGAAGGAAAGGGAAGTTAGCTCCTAGATATATGGGGCCTTATCCAATCATCGAACGGATTGGAAAGGTAGCATATAGACTAGAGCTACCACCTGAGTTACAGCGGTTACATCCTGTGTTTCACATTTCTATGTTGAAGAAATGTCACCCAGACACCGAGTCAGTTCTACAACCCATGGAAGTAGAATTGAATGATGATATATCCTATGACGAGGGACCAATGTCAATTCTTGATAAACGAATTAAAAAGTTAAAGAAGAAATATATAAGTCTTGTGAAAGTCCTTTGGAACCATCGTGGTGTTGAAGAAGCCACTTGGGAGTTAGAGGATGAGATGAGGAGGAAGTATCCTGCCCTTTTCTCTTAGTATGTTTTATCGATTTCGGGGACAAAATCCTTGTAAGGGGTGGATAATTTGTAACATCCCTGACCTGGGTTATGAGTTAACCCTAGGTGTTTTGCCTAAATATGTAATTAAATCTTTGTGATTAACTCTGAGCATGTAATTAAGTTTCTCATAAACATATATTTCAGTATTTGCTCCTTTTTATTTAAAGTTGTAGCATTGTTTTGATATACAGGGACCTATGTGCAATTCACCCAGTTGGAAGGGTCAACTTGCAATTTGCACATGTTGAGATGTCCCTTTGATGTTGATACATCATGAGAATCTTTTTGGTAAAGTTTGAGGGATTTCCCAAGCTAGGGCACCAAGGTGCAGCTGTGGAAGCAATCCCGGTGCTTGAAACCTTAATTTGGGGTAAAATGCAATTTACCCAAATTAAGGGATGCAAATTGAGAAATATGTCATCTAATGTACCTTTTAGACTCTTGCCATCATTAAGGGAAGAAATGATGAGGAAGTCACCTCATTTGAGTTATCAGGTTATGAAATATGCCTTGTGATTGAATAATCAGGGTATATGTGCAAAAGCTCTTTATGTATGTACCTTATTATTAGATTGTCCTTCTTTGCCTTCTTTTCTAGACCTTAAGATAAGGTTTGTCCTTATAATAAGGAGGAAGGGACGAGCAAGTAATGAAGGAAGGACTTAGTTGGAATTAGGGGAAACTTATGGGCCTTTAATGAAACATCACCCAAGTATTTATACACTTTACTTCTCTAAGCAAAGAAACCTTTCCTTCGTGCATATCACTGTTTCCTCTTTGCTTGGCCGACTAAGGACTATCTTGGAGCTCAAGAGGAACGACCAAGGGTGCACGGTAGGTTTGAACCCCTCTTCTTGCCTAATTCCATGGCTAGAACTCGAATTCAAGGTCATCTTCATGGCTAACTCTTGAAACCCTACCTTTCTAGCCGTCTCTTTTCATCCTTCCTTGGAGTTTTCACCTTGTCCAACCTGTGGGAACTCAAGGACGCCATTAGAGCCTTGAGCTTGAAAGCTTGGAGCTCAAGGAGCAAGCTTTAGGCGGGTTTTATAACTCTAAACCCATGCTTTACTATATACATCTCTTATATGCGGTTAGATGATAGTTCTTCATGTTTCCCTACTTTCCCTGCTATTTTTGCAAGCATATCCATGGGGTATCCGTACTGTTCTTGATATAGGAGATGAAGGCGTGATTTCCAAGAAAAACCCACCGCTTTTCACTTCCTTAAACGGTATCACCAGTTTGCTCTCTCGGTCTCAAAACCGCGAGGTGAGCAAACGGTCTCTAGACCGCGACAGGGAAAACGGTCTCCAAGACCGTTTGCCCCATTGACCGAGCGTGTACCGTATAAGAAATCTGTTCCTAATTATATAAGCTAATTACCCTCAAAATTTGGGAGGCTAACTCCAAAGGAATCGGGAGATATGACCTTTTTAAGTAACAACGTTAAATGAATTTATTCCTGATTTTCAAACGGTCTGAAATTGCCTTTTTGGGCAAACGGTCTCAAGACCGTGTAAGGTCGTTGACCAGGCATTGACCGTATGAGATTACTGTTCAAAATAATGTTAATTAACAACTCACCAAGTTTTATGGTCTAATTCCAAACAGGCTAAGAGTTGAAGGGTGAATACTAGGGCTAACCCTAGGTGAAATCAGTACTGAATTTATGGTGACCTCATTAGGGTTTTTAGGGTTGATTGACCTAAACGGTCTCAAGACCGTTTAGGGGTCACCCAAACGGTCTCAAGACTGCGAGGGAAATCAACCATGACCGTTTGGAGGTCTGGGGTCAAGATTAGTTGACCAATTGAAGGTACAATTACACCAAATTACATTGCAATTAAATATTGATATGATCATCAACTCAATAGGTCAGACCTTGATGAATTTGCACTAGAATCCAAAATTGGATGGGCAAACGGTCTCAAGACCGTTTGGAACTCATCCAAACGGTCTCAAGACCGAGAGGACAATCACACAAGACCGTTTGAAGGTCTAGGGTTAAGTAATTTGACCAATTGAGGACGTAATTGCAAATAAGTTGTCAATATAATCAAATTCTGTTTTGTGGTTCAAGCATGGTTCAACCCCTATCAAATCACCTTAGACCTTGATGAAATCTTGGTCAAACGGTCTCAAGACCATGTGGGGTCCACCCATATGATCCCAAAACCGTTTGGGCCAAGTTTGGGCCCATTTGGAGCTCAATTGAAGGGTTCAACCTTGTGTTAGTGCACATTGTTGAGTGTTGATGGGTGAACATTGATAGACCCTAATTGAATCGACTTCAACCCTAATTGGTCAACCATTGAGGGTCAATTGAATGACCAAGTGGTCAATCATAATCTAAATTGACCCAATCCATAAGTGGTCAACATGGCTCTGACCTTTTGAGGGCTTCAACATGAGTTGACATTATTGGTTGTATCTTTGAATCTTGTTGATGATCCAAGTGGTTGAGACCATGTGAGCTCGCGGTCTCAAGGTCGAGAGGAGGCTCGCGGTCTCAAGGTCATGAGGAGGCTCGCGGTCTCAAGACCGAGAGGAGGCTCGCGGTCTCAAGACCGTGAGGGGCCTCGCGGTCTTGGGGTCAAAGAAGGGCAAACGGTCTTCATGACCCTCGCGGTCTTAACCTTAAGATGAGTCTTCGCGGTCTTGAATCAATGGATGGCTCGCGGTCTTGGAGGAGGAAGAGGCCTCGCGGTCCTGAGGTCAAAAGTGACCAAACGGTCTACACATCCTCGCGGTCCTAATGTCAATTGGTCAAAAGGTCAACTCAACCAATGGGTCTCAAATCGATTCAGGGTTGATGGTTGAGATCAATCAAGATAATTCAAGTTTGACTTCATTCAATCAATTGATGATATAAATGGTTCAATGTTGCCCTAATCAAACCCTAATGATAACCTAGGATATTAAGGGGTTAATGGACTAAGGCTTTGACCATGATGATGATCAATGGGGTGAATTACCAAAATACCCCTGAAGGGTAAATTAAGTAATACCTTGATCAAATCAAACCCTAATCACATGATAGTGATGTTTTGGGCTATGTTAGCCTATGATGACTTAATACGATCTGATCTAGAGTGATGTTGACATCACCTAACCTTATGATGAGAGAGAAAGTACTTCTAGAGAGAGAAAGTACTTCTAGAGAGAGAAAGTACCATTTTCAGGTGAAAATTCAATTAAAGCATCTCCAATGCACAGGAATGAGCATAATTAGGGTATGATCCACCTGTGTGAGATCATAGAAACCCTAATTATGATAAATGATGAACCTTTAACTAATCTAAGAGCATCAATGAAGATGTTACTCATACATGTAATGTGAATAGTAAACCCTAATTCAAGGGTGATGACATGTAATGTGAATAGTAAACCCTAATTCAAGGGTGATGACATGTAATGTGAATAGTAAACCCTAATTCAAGGGTGATGACATGTAATGTGAATAGTAAACCCTAATTCAAGGGTGATGACATGTAATGTGAATAGTAAACCCTAATTCAAGGGTAATGGCATGATTTTGAATATTAAACTCTATTTGATGTGAATTAGAGATTTAACTCTTATAACAAGAGTAGGAAGTATATTCCTTATTTTTGTATTACCTTTATCAGTTGTATTAACCATGCAGGTTCTGATATGAAGGTAATCATATCCAGGTATGGATGTTGATGTTATATTCATTAAAGGCATGTTGTTAGCCTTATGAATAAGTAAAGTAATCTGATGTCTTGTCAGTGGCATCCTATGCTGATTATGGGCTGTGAGAGCCATGAATACCATCAAGGTCATGCCTTAGAGATGACTTGTGATGAGGATAATGAGAAATGATGATTGATATGAGTTAGGCCTGTTACATTTAGTATTCTTCTTTTATAGCTGCTATGCTATTGTTATTGTTTGAAGAACAATGTATGCTATTAAAGAATACTGAATGTACCTAACTAATCAAGTATAATGTAGAGCCCTGATCATAGATCCATCATTGTCAGAGATTAAGTGATGGTGAAACAGTTTTTCCTTAGGGAACTCCTGGAGCACATACTTTTGAGTATGTGGGGTACATGGATGTGTAGAACCTTACATCCTAGTGTAGGAAAGTGATGTAGATGTGTAATCCATCCATCCTTCACTATATTTCCATACCGTATCAGTGGTAGGTAAACATGAAACCTCCTGATGACGAAGAAAGCACAGATATCCATATCAGTGGTAGGTAAATATGAAACCTCCTGATGACGAAGAGAGTACAGAACGCCACTGTGACTCTAGAATAGCGAAGGACCAGTTTACCCTGGTGAGCTATAGTAGTAGAGACACGAGATGTCCTACAAGTGATCCTCTTACTGACTGAGGAAGGTGAAGGTCATGAGAATCCGGCTCTCTTAATGACCTATGTATGATACTGATGTGACTTCTCAGCGATCAGTTGGGGTATGAGTGGTAAGCCTCATCTCCACAGGGCATAATGTTGTTTGTAAAACATAATCAACCATGTAGTATAACTTGTTAGAGATAACTCCAAGTTAGTTGATTGATGTTACATTGCAATAGTGTTTATATTCTCCATATCTCCTAAATTGTAGAGATCTTGTTATACCTGCAACTGTTATAGAATACTTTGAAGGCTTTACTGCTTAAGATATTCTTTGATGTTATAATAAAGCTTCTGGCGAAGAGTTATAACTCTCGCTGGGACAATTATGTATAATTGTCTCACCCCGTAGACTTCAACTTTTTAGGTGGACGTCGGAGACGAAGGAACCAGCCTACAGGTGACCAGTCTCAGCAGTAGCACCAGGGGCAGCAGTAATCTCAGGTGGAGATTGTCCTGCCATGTGGTGTAGTTAGAGTCAGTCCTATGTGTCCTCTGTACTCTCAGGTCTTGGAGTCTTTTGTATAGTGATCTTGAGATTTTGTATCTTGATGTATATAATTACTCAAGAAGTAATTATCTTGAGATGTAAACAGTTTATCTCTCTTTATGAAAGAAGCTTTTATGGATCCAAGCTCTTGTCTTGAAAAGTTTTAATTTCTCGTGATTTTTGTCTTCCGCTGATTACCGATTCGCTTCCGCTACGTTTTAATCGTGTTTATGTCATGGTTTGGAGATCAGAGCCCACATGATGTTTCTATTTATAGCAGGTACATAATAGCAGTTCTTTAACTCTATTACAAGCCCTGTGGGTAGAGATATACTATAGGTTCCAACTGCACTAGCCGAAACTCTTGCGCCATTAGAAACTCACAGTTCCACCTCACCTTTTCCCGATAGCCTACTTCCTTTTAGATCCTGCATATGAGAACATATGTGAGATCCACATCTGGTATCTATTACCCATGATGATGAAGTAGATAGATTTATCTCAATAACATATATACCTAAATTTTAGATCACCATCCCCATCTTCTTCTTCCTGAATGCCTTCAAGTACAAAGGATGAGATCCTTTTGTACTTTTCTTTCTCCTTATCTTGAGTGTTAAAGATGTAGATTTAGGCTTGACCTTAGAACTCTTCTCAGTCTTGTTTTGATCCTTAGACCAGGCCCGCTGATCACCATCATAGGCTTTCCCTTCTTGAATTTATCTTCAACATGAATCAACATGGCAAGTAAGTCTGACATCTGCCAACCATACTATTTACATGATAACATGCAATAAAATGGCTATATGATTCTAGCATAGTCTTTAGAATCATATCAATGGCCAACTCTTGGATCAAGGTGAATCCCATTTCTTCAAGATGATACACATGTCAAATCATATTGTGCACATGTTTTTCTAATGAGGTTCCCTCTGTCAACTTAGACTCAAGAAGTACCTTCAGGATATCATCCATTTCTTGCTTTGTAAGACCAAGTGTCACTTTCTTAAGACGTGCTACCATCTCAAGAATACTCATGTATTCACATTTCTCATGCAACTCATAGTTAATGCAACTAAGCATAAGGTACTTTATATCTAAGGCATCATTGGCATGCTTCTAGTTAGCATCCACTTGTGCCCTAGGTGCTTTATGAGCAGGTATTTCTGGCATTGATTTGTCAAGGACTTAAAGCTTGCACTCTTCATTGAGAACCCTTCTCAAAGTCCAAAACCAGTCGTGGAAATTTCTCCTGTAAAGTTTGTCCTTCTTCAGGGCCAATCATAAATCAGATTTGTTTGTCATTTAATTCTACAAGAGAAAAATTACACTTGTCAAAACTCTTTTTGATTTGATTGAATTGAAAATTTTGACGATATTAATTATATCTTTAATTTGTATCACTCCCACTATTTTATTAGAATTTATAGCCCATAATATCAATCCAGAATATTGCAGCATACAATATTCTAGTGGGCCAAGATCCATATTTCATCAAATCATGAGTCAGCTTTGGTTGTTCGCCCACGACTTGACTATTTAGGTAGTACATAATGCCAATTGCATCATATGCAACTCTTGGATAGATGATATTGTAACATACTAAATCTCGGGGACTTCCCTGCAATTTACCCATATTCTATCTTTTCATTTCTTTCAAGTCCATTTGGACCGTTTCCATAAATTTCCCTTCTTTTATATTCTTTTTGGACTCCTTGTGCAATTTGAGCACAATTCAAGGTTGAAATTACCTTTTTCTCTCATTTATATAAATGGAGGGGTGTTTGCACAAATAACCCACACAATGAAATAATTGGGATCTTAATATGAAAATGGAGTTTTATGAGAGATAATAAGTGGATAATGTTTATTTGGAGCTTTTTGGATAAATATATTAGTAATAATGTGTATTTGAGTGTTTAATGAGAGTATTTCCCCTTTTTCCTTCTCTCTCCTAAAAAATGATAATAGTATATCAAAATAGAATATAATGATGAGTCTTTGTTATTAAAATTAATTATGGATGGATATCTCGAAATTCCCTCATATAATCCATTAAAAGAAGTCTTTTCATATAACTCATTCATTTTAATATATTAATATACACTTTAATGAGAAATATATTTATTAAGGACCAAATAATGCATAAAACGAGAAAGTAATTGCATAACATTGTTCTAGACTTTAATTTGAGCTAATGGTTCAAATTTGGTGGCTTTTGGAGTTGATTTGACCCCTCAAAACTATTTTATACACTTTTAATATATTGTAAATTAAAATGGTGAATAATAACCCACCTTCATACCTCACTCATATTATGAACTAATTAATCTTAAAAATATATGTAATAAGTAAATGGAGGACTCTTAGACTCCATATCTCAGATTTCGGAACTAAGGGTTGCTTATAAAAGCAACACATAATTATTTGCTCAAGCATTATATTAATATATGCTTTAATAATAAAAATAATTATTGGAGGCCAAAGGTTGGGTGAAACGAAAATCTAATTATCTAGAATGAATCTAGACATCATTAGCAACCTAGGGTTAAAATTTGAGGTTAATTGGAGCTCGTTTGACCTTCCAAATACACTAAACAAGTTTTTAATATAGTGTGACATAATAGTAATCGATATATCATTCATTTGCATCATTTAAGCCTAAGTCCAGCCATTAATAATGTGTCACGTGCGACCGGACCATGATGGTCTAGAATCTGATGGCTCATCTCCGATCCGGACCGCATCCAAGGGTCGACGGATCATCTTCTACCTTTGGTTAACCGAAGCAGGCAACGAGCAGCCGTGGCTCGCTTCCTCTCCTCCTTTCTCCCTCGTCTCTTCATGATTTCTAGATTTTTCTTCTCCTACGAGTTCATGGCAACCTCCTGCATCATTTGAGACAAGCCTCATCATCTCCCATGTATCGTAGATGAAATGCCCAACCTGGACGTATATGGCTTCTCACCTCCACATTCGTTTCGGCTCCACACACATCCACACATATAAATAGCACCCTCCCCAGCTTCGTCGGACTCCTAGCAACCTTCACATACATTCAATTTGGTCTGAAGAAGTATGTGTGGCCGCCGGAGAGGAGCTTTTCACCCTGAGCTTGCAGAGCTAGGAGCGAATAGCAGCAAAATTGAGCATGTACGTACGTTCCTCGTTCAATTCCCTACGTTTCGAGTACCTATACGCTAAATTTGGTTGAGAATTGTGGATTTGCCCAACTTTGCAAGTTGGGACCTCAGAGCCATGTCGCTGGCCGAAGGTAGAAGAAAGACGAGTGGTTTTTGACGGTTTTGCCCCTCCGTGCTCTTCAGTTCGCCCTTTTTATTCGCTGCCCTTTTGGTCTTTGGCCCACATAGCAATTATCTAAATTCTGATTGGTCCATCTTGTTTAATTCGTAGTAAATCGCTCGGTTATCGGAAAAATATAAATAGATACTCGTTGGAAAGATAAAATCATGTGGAATCCGAATTTTCAAGTTTTTAACCCTGTTTTCCATCCTAAACCTGATAATTAATTCAAACCCTAATTTAAATGTATAAAGTGATGTAAAATGATAATAATAGTGTTCTAACTCTGTTTTTGAAAAGAAAATATGTTTTCTCAAGTAGAAAAATATTAGGAATCGTTTGGCCCTATTTCCAGACCCAAAATCCAAAGTTTCAATCCATGTTTTATAAATGTGGACATTTTACACTTAAAGTACCTTTAAGTAACCTAATACATGTGTAATGTTTGCAACTAGGGAAATATGGAATTGGATACAATGAGACTGGTGAATGTGATGGTAATGAATGGAAACTAAGGTATGTGACACCTATTTATGTATGTGACCCCTATGTATGTGGACCCTATATATATGTGAATCCTATCAAAGATGAATGTGAATGTTTATTGTGCAAATAATCCTATTCTTCAGTTGGGCTCTTATCCAACCCCACATTCCTAATGTGATAGCCTTGATACCCTTTTATGGACTTTATTGGCTCTTTAATTTTTTGATGCTTATGTTGCCATTGTGGCTCATCTATTTGGAATTACTTGAATCTTGTTATTGCCTATGTTGGCTCATCTTTTTGAAATACTTGGATAATGTTTTTGCCTATGATGACCCATTTATTGAGATTATTCCTTGGGTTTTATTCCCACATGCTATGATGCAAATGTTACTTTCATATTTTCACTACTGCCAAGTGACTATTAAGCATGATGTATTTTAGGCCAAATGACAATGTAGTGTACATGAGTACAAACCACCCACAGGGCACTGAGGTTTTAGTCCTCCTACCGGGCACTGGGGTTTTAGTCCCCCTGCCATTTTATATTAGGCACTGGGGTTTTAGTCCCCCTGCCACTTTATATAGGCACTGGGGTTTTAGTCCCCTTGCCATTGGTGAGGTCTGGTAGGTGCCTCACCCTACATTGAGATGACTTTGTTTCTTAATATATTCATGCTACGTGATTATTATTATGGTGATTGATTATGGCAGTTCTCTATTCTTATTTGAATATTTGTCTCATTCTCTTAAAATCTTGTAGCATAGAGAATCTTTTATTATGCAATGTTGTTGACTATTACTTGTCCAATTCTTTTTGATTGACACATACTTTTATCTTTCTCTTGCTGGATGACCCCAACCATCCAGGCTAGGATCAGAGTGTGCATGGAAGCTTGGTGAACCTAAGGATAAGGATAGGACAAGAAGAAAAGGAACATATAGTTTTCATGTTCATAGTTGCCTTTATATATTAAGTTGTTTTGTTTGGGGACAATATTGGCTTAGTCTAAGTCTTCCTCTACCTATATCCTATGTTTTGTATAAAGTTGTACTTCCTTTATGGAAATTTTGTAATGTACTCTTTATACATTTTGAATAAAGTCAAGTTTTATTTCTTCCGCTGCCACACATTTGATGTATTTGTTTATCATGTTTTATAGTAGAGACGTGGTCTTTACAGATATGCATAACTCCTTACCATAATCATCTGCATGCCTTTGGGCTTAGACGCTCTAAGAATCACCAGTTAAGCCTAACCTAAAAACTGACACAATAACAATATACCCCGCTTTGGAGGCACCTACATCATTACCATCACACTTCCACGAGATAGACGACATACCACACTTTGGCATCACCTACTCTTAGTCGGTCAAGCTTTTCAATTGTGACATTTATGGAAAGCATCTAAGACTTAATATTTTAATTGGGGGAGTTTGTATAAATACATATACTTTATTGAATCACCACATATATAGTATGTAACATATACACGCTATATCCCACAATGAAAACATGTAATAAACAAAAGCAATGGTTATAGCCAACCTAACATAATCCCTCAGAGCCACAAGGAATTATGTCATCTAGGTCTACATCACATGCAGAATCTTGTTGTTGATGAAGATTTGTGCTTACCAATATGGTTGATTGGTTCAACCCTTAAACCGTTCGGCTCGCCTTCTAGATGGTAGTTAGGTTGTTTCACTAGTCTTCTGGTTTCATCAGTCCACCATCTATTGGCTCCTCCAACAGATCGGTCGGGTTCACCAGCCGATCAATTTGTCCACCATGTCCTCCATAGTCCTTCAGTCCATCGGCTCATCTTTGGGACATCTTCATCTTCATCATAATAGGAAAGTAAACTATCATACTTTTAGATAATTATTGAGAATCCTCGAGTTACATTCAAGGGAAATAAGGGTAGGAACGAATTAACTTTACATTGAGAAGATAAGATAGAGGCTCGGTTCACAGGCCAAGATAAATAGATAAATCAACCACACAACCATGCACATAATGTAAGGGTTATAGGCCATAACCATGCTACACATCCACCATCAACACCTCTTTTAGGACGACACCTATAAATTGCATATATATATATATATATATATATATATATATATATATATATTAGTTTGGGATTATCGTGGTATTAGATTTGATAAGATATAATTCACATCACATGTAATAATAGAATGAAAAAACTAAAATCCGATCATATCGATTATCCCATTATATAGTAAATTTACATTGGCTCTGATACCACTGTAGAGAAATATAGCGACAAAGTAGGCAGTGGAAACAAAAATTTTATCTATTGTATTACCATAACCAACAAAGCACGTCAATTAATATAAGATGGAATAGATGTTTTCAAGGATATACCTGATCATGGAGCAAGTCCAACAACAAGAAGTTATGTAACTATGAATCCTAGTTGCACTGGGACTCGTATGACTACAATGCCTCCTGGTCTACACCACAAACTGCAGCCACAAACCTCATCTTCTTTTGCAGCTCCTCTTGTCATGGTTGACTGTTGACGTTGTCCTCCTAGCAGCAGACAATGACCTCCCACCTCTAGAGAAGTCTACACAAACCGCCTAGAACTTCTGTCATCCTACTAGAACAGACAGGAAGGAGTTGTCCCTCCTGTTGGTGTACTAGTCACCAACTTGCTCTCCCACAACAATGATCTCAATTGCCTTTTCCCTTGTTGTTCCTCTCTAGTTGGGTAGAACTTGCTTGAGCTCTCATGGTTACCACAACCAGAGAGAAAAATGTTTGTTAGAGCAATTGATTCTCAATTGTCTGTGTTATGCTCTGGGAAGCTCCAATACCCCTCTATTTATAGGCGGGGCTTGGATCCAGGTTCTCAATCGATGCAGGAGTGGAAGGGACCATAAGATATCAAATTTTCACAACTTGCAACCACCAAAATGACTGGTTGGCACACCAGACGGTCGTCTGGCATATGAGATGGTTGTCTTGTACTACAAGACTACCGTTTCACAGTTTCCCAATCGCATATAAAATTAGCAATTTTGATGCCAATTAATATCATACACCAATTCCTTGCACAACAAGTAATGTGCAATTGAAATGCACTTGGAAATATCTAGAACCTTCCCTTGGCCGAACTGGACCATCTCGCCCATGCGAGACGGCTGTCTCGGTCACCCAAGCGGTCATCTGGTGACCCGAGCCTAGCCAGTCAGTTTGCTCTTAACCCAATTTCAACTCAAATCAGACCTAATTGCCCAGACGCCTGTCTCAAAACTTGAGACAGCCATCTCAACACTTGATATGGGTGTTTGACAGTGCAATCAACCTATATGTTGTGTGAATCAAATACCTAAATATTTTAGTACTTAATTCAATTGTCATTCAAGATTAAACTCCTCTTCTAGGTCGAGACCTGTGTTTATGACCCTATAGGTCCCATATTATGTTGGCAGTGAATGTCCATGACAACTTATGACATCACAAACAATGAGTAATGCCTAGTTGCACATCAATGCTACCCAGGTAAATGGAAAGTTGGGGAACAACTTCAACCTACAATTTGTGTATGGTGTTGCAGTGCTTGTATAGTTCCTTTGTCACTGATGTCTAGATTGAACTCAAGACATGGAGTAGTCATCCTCTTCATTATTCAATCTTATTTCTTGAACCAAGAGCAGACTGTCTTAGGTATATGTAAGCTCAATATCACATATTCACTCAGATATGCATGGCCATGCATTTCTCAATCTCGCTAATCAAGAGGCCTAAAACATCAAACTCCCATAGGAGGGACACATCCCATTCTATCATTCACAGTCTATCCCCATGTGTCAAAGTCACCCAATCATCACCGTTATAATAACCCATGTTTTAGGATTGTATTTGATGATGTCAATGTGTACCCAACAAAATGTGATGAGTGCAATGATTTCAGGTCTAAGAACCACAACCACTACCATCACTGTGAGAACTGACTATGACTTCCATGATGATGGCTTTCACGTGTTAGTCTCACAGTGGGTCTGTCCAATAAACTATTCTCTAACATGTATCTGTGTGATTGGTTTGATATTGCCATATCATGACTAATTAGATTCTGTCATCGACCAACTCACACTCTAATCTTATGTGTTAAATCTGTCTATCAGCCTTCCATAATAACAACTGAACAAGGATATAATGATAATATGCATATGCACTCTTAACATCCATATGATCTCATTATTCTAAGTCACATACTTGAAGACATATGTCATTGAGTAATATTATTCTCTAGAGATTTATAATGTTACATCATTATCTCATAACCGAATTAAACAGAATAAATTGGAAGATTGTCTTTTATTAATAATCAAATCATTTACAATTTATGCCATTACAATCATTACATGATTGTCTCTCTGGGCATACATACCAACAACATCATATTCACACTTGATCCCAAGTCAAGAAGGGCTCTCTAATGTGTTGCCCACCAATGTAGCAAGGGATAAATTGTACACCTAGATCTTCTCTTCATGGGAGAAACATGATGTATGATAGAGATAACTTTCTTTGTGAGCTTTACATTCTTGGGCCATCTACTTCTCAACTTTGTCTTGAATGTACTTGTATCATTAAGAAACTTAACCATATGCTTTATGGCATCCAACAAAGAAATCTTGATTCAAACTTGGTTGAAGGCATTGAAGATATCTTTAGTGCGCTTTTGCTTTCTATTAGATTTTGAAGGTTCATTTAATGCATAAGGATAAGGTGGTTTATTTCCATATACTTTGCTAGGAATCACAAGAGGAATAGATAGCATCATAATATCATCAATGATTAGAACATCATTTGTCATATGCATCATAGCATAACCTACAATTTCAATCTCAATATCTTGTCTTGGCATCACCAACTTCAACACTCAACATCACAATATCATTGTCACCAGCCTCCACATAATCACTACTGACATGGCCCTTTGGTTGTTCAAGTATCATGCCACTCCTTAGCACTATCACAATCTTCATTTTCTCATGACAGGGAGGGGGGCTTGTTGTTTCTACTAAGATACTCCTTGATATTTTTTGTGATAAGGTAGAGGCCTTGATTGTGTTGGTGGTGAAGTGGAGGACCTTGTGATATTTAAGCATGAACTTGTCGATGGTGATCTTGTTGTTGAGGTATAGGTGAGTACTAAGAATTGTAGGGATTTTTTGGCATTAACCTTGGTGCATTTTCACATGCATTAGAGATTGAGGTGGACCTTGAGCAATTGAAGGGGGTTGTACTTGCATTTGGGTTTAGAGAAAGGGGTTTGGAGAAACACCCATTTGTCCACCCACATTTTTGGGCTCACTGTAGTTTGGTAAGGAAGCATCCCTTCTTCATGGTGAGAAAGTATCACATATAATTGATCTGGTCTTTATTCCAAACTATTGATATTTTTCACTTGGCTAGGGACATTATTAATTACTACATCAAGACTTATCAATCTTGATAAGACCTCATCTTCTAAGTTTGAAGCATAGATTTGACCCTGTGGTTGGCAAGGCTGCCCATGCACATCATCACCTTATTGTTTCCATGAGAATTTAGGGTGATTTTTCTGCTTTGGAGTGTAATATTTAGACATGTGGGCATTAGAATTCCAGTTCCCAAAAGATTGATGGGTATTGACTTTTTTTTATCCAAGTCATCTATAGAATGCACAAATGTTTCTAGACGTATCTCCCCCTTGATTCTTCATCATATTTATCATATCAACATGAGTTTCCATGAGTTGAGGTGTATCAAATTTCAGCGGAGAAGAGCTACTTTACATGGAGATACCCCAATGTTTGGATTATAATAAAAAATGGAGCTCTAACCATGGTGTCTTGAGTTTTCAGCTAGATGCTCAAATAGAGGCCATGATGAATTTACCATGGGGGATGTTGGGCATGGTAGGGCTTGCTTAGTTGAGGGTTGAATGATGGTTAATGAAGAGAAGTAGAGCTTTTCACATCGAGTATCATTCTATTATGTACTCTTTTCCAATGATAATGATTTCTTGATCTAGCAAAGTGGTAACAATGCTCCATTGTGGCTAGTAATGGATTTAGAAAATCATAATATAGATGATTCAGTTAAGCAAGTCATGCCCATGTAAACACGTGATGGCCAAGCTATTTGGACTTGATTGAAGTAAATAATTTAGTAAATCTAGAATATTTTGAAGTTGGTGTCATGTGAATAAGTATGAGTTTTTTATTACCATTTTATATTCGTACTATACTTTACAATCAAAGATATGCACAAAATAAACATTTAAACTAATATAAAAAGTCGACAATCATACTGATCTAAACTAGAAATGTAAGAGAAAGATGCCACTCAATAGAATGAGGGAATGGAATCTAAAGATTTTCTCTCTCAATATGTCATACATTAAAGAATTCCTTACCAATGTTGTTATGCATCCATTACTTAAAAGCCTCTCTTCGTTATTCTGTTACATTATATTGGTACTAGTTTTTTGAGGTGACAAATCAATAGAAAAGTCAGTTGGTGTTCAATTAGTAACATCTACTTCGTAAGATATCAAGATCACCACAAGTCAAACATTTAGATCTTGTTCTTAAAATATACATCCCTATAATAAGTTGTTGACATTTTAAATTCACATAGTAATATTAGAGAAATCATCTTAGTAAAATTCAGCCTGCAATAAAAGCTTTCCATGGTTGAATCTAGAGAAATTACTCTACGACCAATACCTTTTTTTTTTAAGGCGGTCTACGACCAATGCCTAATATGATCTTATCATCACTAATATAGCATTACTCATACCACTACAACCCATTAAACTAGTCATAATTTAGAACAGAAAAATGAGCCAGGTTCTTTGTTTAATGAAAGTTGGCATCTGGTACCATCTATTGCATTATTCATCACACAATCTGGCCATCTGATGAAGAAATCTAGCAAGGAATTCTTTTTGGAAAGTGAAAATATGTCAACTTGTTTGGATGTGACTCAAAAGATTGAACTCACGGCATGCTAGAAGTTAGATGAAACAGATTTGTTAAATAACAAGTCAGCACATTTATTGTATATAATTGACACCGGATGTTTCTGTCACTTTTAACACACTTACAAATACTAAAAGATTATAGATGGTAAATCCAAGGTTTACTCATATTGTGTGCGCTTAGCTGTTTCTAAGCACACAACAAACCAGATCCTTTCTGCTACTCAATATAATAAGTTCCTGCAAAGTGTGCAACAAAGGATCACATTAATACCGGATTCACTGATGAAAAAATGCACACTAATAAGGAGTTTATGGTTAGTAACTACTTGCTTGGCATCAGATGTTGTACTAATCATACTATTTCCATTTTTAGTTTCTTTTATGTTTTCTAACAGAACACCACATGGTAAGGTTGTAGCTTTCCTAATATGTACAATACTTTTTTGGGGGGGGGGGGCTTTGGGTTATGGAGTTGAAGTAGTCCCACAACTGTCGTGTGAGGTTTTGAGCCATCGTGACAATTCTCTTAAGATACATGATGTAAATAGCTACATGCCGTCCATACATGTATTCTACCCCTCAAATATGTAGCCGTTCAATAGAGTTGCTATTGGCATGTGGCCTGATTTGAGGACGACCTTGTCTTCGGTTGATAGAAAATGGATGCAGGACGATGTGAGTGGAGTTGACCTTTTCCTAAGTATCCTTTTTGTCATTGTGGTTCCCAATACTAAGGCCACTTACTGTGCTGTGAGTGGAGCATGGTGCATCTTCGCTAACGTCAGTTAGCTCCGCATAGGGGACGTAGCTGGATTGGATTGTTTATAAATCCATTAACAAGAAGTTTGAGTTTGGTTTACTGGAGCCGAAAAGCAAGCAATCCAGCGGTCTCCGGACAAATAAGAACTGCTTGATGATCATTTACATCTCAGAATGTCCGGACGTCGTGATGCAGCAAAGGACAGGACACATGAACAACACGTTCGTCGTGCACCTACTACTAATTACACTGTGGCAGCTGCTGCCAGCCTGTCACACGGCTTGTTGGTCTAGTTGGAAGAGAGGATGCCATCCACCTGAAGCAAACATAAAATTTACTATTGCGGTATTGCTTAAAACCAGTAAATGTGGATGGCAAAAATCAAGTAATCTTCAAGATCCGTCTGAATCCCATAAAGCAAACGTTACCATAGTGTCTATGCTAATCCAAGTATAGCGTCTCTTCCCCGGAACTGACGATGGTTTGAAATAAGCAAAGCCAGTAGACTATAGAGATCCACAACTAAGAAAGAAAGATATCGGTTTCTTTCCTCTACCATGCGAGTATTGCCTGCTGTAAACGCTATGTTGTTTAATCCCACATCGCCGAGCGTAAGAAAAGCTATGCTGTGCTGTATCATAAAACCAGGCGCCCGTCCCCTTTGCAAATCATACCTTTCTCGGCCTTTTGGCTAAGATCAAGTGTAGTATCTGTTCTTATCAGTTTAATATCTGATACGTGGGCCAATGGCCCACACGATATTAAATTAATTTTTTGAGGGGGAAGTCCCACCAAGGTAGCTTGCTGCCTGGGTCCTCGAGCGTCGCCCTTGCGTTGCACTGCTGCTAGGGCCTGGCGCACCCCACCAATTCAATATCTTAAGATTTTGCCCCTCGGATTCGTTTTAATTATACTTGTTGTGTGGCTGTTCTCTGGTTGTGGCTTCTGGTGTCCCTTCAGTTCTTTTCATTTGGCACTGCAAAACTTGATTTGCTTTCTTGATGGTTAAACTCTGTAAAACACATCTCAGACATGAGGAATGAGATGTTATTCTGTCCCTAGCTAACACAGTCGAAAGTGGAATCCCATGCATGAATGAATTGGAGCTTTAGCTGAGCGATTTGTTTGATTGGAAGCTTCTTATGTGCCTATTAATATCTTGCTCTCTCATTCAATACGACATGTAAAAGAGAACCTGCAGGCAAGTAGCATAAAACTGCGGTAAAACAGTACTTCTTATGAAATTAGGAATTGGCAATCACACGTCTATTCCAGCCCACAGGATTTGGAAGACGTTATCAAGTGTGCAAATGCGACCTCAAAAGTGGCAGTAGCCACTCACATCAAAGCTTTGAGGAGTGTGTCGCGGTTGGATGATCCGTAACTGTTTTCCTCCTCGGAACAAGAAAATGAAGAGACTAATTTCCTCTGGGGGACTCTCATCAGGGAGTCTTTTCTGTATGTTCAATTGACACCCGACAGTACGAAGTCACTAAAAGTGTTCATCACGTTGCTCTCCTGACGCCCAGCTAGATTGTCGTGGTTTCATAGTTCTTTGTTTGCCTGTTGACCTTGAACCTTGAGATGGGGCGTCTGATGGATCTCAATAATGTGTGCGTGGTTCTGTCCCGCACTAAGTCTTTATTGACTTCACTCGTCCTTCTTTGTGGATGTATGCCTACTAACTACAATACTAAGGCACGTCCGAATTTGCTTGTCGGGATTACCTACTCTTTGTCTTTTGACTAGTATGCCATTCAAAGATTTTGGGATGATTGCGCTGCTACTGCGATCACTTCACAACGTCGTGGAGAACCACAAAATTATCTTCAATTAACTAGCCAGTAGTGCTGATCGATGGTTGGCGGTCCACATGTAATCTAGTCAGTGAGTGAGAAGTCTCCCAGCTCCATTAGTTCCAGTGGATGCTTTGCAGTCGCGAGAATGAGATGAATAGAAGATTTCACACGACAAAAAGATCTAACCCCGGCCACAATGTCTCAGCATGTAAAGAATTCTCTCTACTAAGTTACTATATCAGATTACCTTATTCAAATTAGCCGTGTTTGGCGTTGCACCCTCCCTTCATGCCTTTTGAGGTGATTCCAAACCTTTTTAGTCATGTGCTATCTGCTCAGTAATCACCTTTTGGAGGTGGGAGCATCACCCAAATTTTATCCTTTGTAAAAGTGGGAGCATCATCCAAAATTTTATACGAGTGATGGGAATTGACTGGGATCAGGTAGGCCCGGACGCATATTGTTCAACATATTGCGGGCCATGTCTTGAAAATGTTATTTTGTACCCGGCCAATGTAATAGGCATGCGTTTTGGTTCGGACGACTTAGATAACTTACTAAAATGAAGATATTTTGAACACATGTAGAGGCACATTTATTAACAAAACTTAAGAAGTGTATACTGGCGGTACGTGTAACCATAGAAGAGCATCAAACTAGGCGAGTCTAACTCGACTTATGTCCCACCCGGTCTAACTCGGCCTGAACTCGACCCATAAAAATATATATGGACTGGAAGGGCCTAAATTTTGATCCAAAATTCTTATCAAGGTCTGGGCTCATGCCGATTAAAATATAAATCCAAAAGCCCAATACCCGACCAACATAAAAGAGTATAAAACCCAAAGAAGAAAAGTTGTCACGAATGTTGTACCGATACAGTCCCGGATGTGACGAAAAGTTGTCATGGAAGCGCTACCAACAAGCGTATAAAACCCAAAGAAGAAAAACACCAGATTTAACGTGGAAAAATCTCCCCTCAATAAGGAGAGAAAAACCACGGGGCAATCCCGCTAATAAGCACTATGTAATAAAATTACAACTCACACCTCCCAGATTTAATTACTCCTAAATCCGGGTAGCAACCGCCAACCGCTACTTTGCTTTAAGGCAAAGTCGCTGGCCCTCTCTTATAAACCAAGAGAGCTTCTCTACCAGTTGTTCTTGTTCTCTGGCACCCTCTACCACAGAAGGCACCAACAAGCAACTGGAGAACTCACACCTCAACCGGTGGATGATCCAAAGGCCTCCCCAGGGGCCTCTATTTATAGGCCTACATGCATGTGATTGCAACCAGGAATTCTAGTCCTAGTTCGAATCCTAGTCCAACTGAATGTTGCACATAGGAAGACATATTCCTACTATTCAAGATTTGACTCCTATTAGGATTGGTAGCACAAACCAACCCTCCCAAGTCTAAATCCCACTAAGACATGGGCTGGATTATATTCTTAATCCCAACAATCTCCCCCTCCAGCCCATGAGGGAGATGTGGTCTTCAGCGATCATCATTGGAAATGTACACCGCAGAGCTTCTTACAAAGCTCTAGCTTGTCTCGTGTCACCACCTTGGTCATCATATCAGAAGAATTCTTCTCAGTATGGATCTTTTTCAGAGTCAACAACTTCTTCTCTATAACATCACGAAGCCAGTGATATCTCACATCAATGTGCTTTGTCCGTGCATGATGCATTGTGCTCTTGCTCAAGTCAATGGCACTCTGACTATCACAGAAAACAGTCTGGTCAATCTGAATCATCCCCAACTCCCTTAGAAATCTCACCATCCAGAGAATTTCTTTTCCTGCTTCCGTTGCTGCAATGTATTCTGCCTCTGTAGTTGAAAGTGCAACACACTTATGCAACCTGGACTGCCAAGATATGGCTCCCCCTGCAAAAGTGAAGATATACCCAGAAGTAGATTTCCTATGATTTATATCACCTGCCATGTCAGCATCAACGAAGCCCTTTAGAACTGGTTCCGAACCACCAAACATCAAACACGTGTTGCTCGTGTCTCGTAAGTATCTGAAGATCCACTTGACCGCCTCCCAGTGATCTTTTTCAGGATTTGAGAGAAACCTGCTCACAACGCCAACTGCATGAGCAATATCAGGACGGGTACACACCATTGTGTACATCAAACTCCCTACAGCAGAAGAATAGGGAATCCTTGCCATCTCCTCCTTTTCCTCATCAGTAGATGGGTATGACTTCTTACTCAGCTTGAAGTGACCTGAAAGTGGAGTCCCCACGACTTTGGCTTTGCCCATGTTAAACCGCTCAAGTACCCGTTCAACATAACTCTGTTGTGACAACCACAACTTGCGCTGTGTCCTGTCACATGTGATCTGCATCCCCAAAATCTGTCGTGATGGTCCCAAATCCTTCATCTCAAAGGCTTTGGAAAGCTCTGTCTTCAATTTTCTGATCAAACTGAGATCCTGACCCACTATCAACATGTCATCCACATAGAGTAGTAGAATAATGAACCTATCATTGGGAAACCTCCTGATGTAGACACATGGATCTGCACTTGTCTTCTGGTACTCGTGAATCTGCATGAAAGAATCAAACTTCTTGTACCACTGTCTAGGAGCCTGTTTCAACCAGTACAAACTCTTCTTTAATTTGCAGACTAGGGTCTTTCCCCTTGACTTTAAAACCTTCTGGCTGCTCCATGTAGATCTCCTCTGTAAGGTCACCGTGAAGGAAAGCTGTCTTCATATCCATCTGCTCAAGCTCCAGATCTAGACTAGCAACCAAGCCTAGAACCAATCTGATAGAACTCATCTTTACAACCGGAGAAAATATCTCATCAAAATCCACTCCTGGTCTTTGACCAAAGCCCTTGACAACAAGTCTGGCTTTGTATCTAATATCACTACCAGTGTCGTCATTCTTCATCCTATAGACCCACTTGTTCTTTAGTGCTCTCCGACCCTTGGGAAGTGCCACAATCTCATGTGTCATTATTCTGCAAAGAATTCATCTCCTCCTGCATCGCCTGATGCCACTGTACTCTGTCTCTATGAGTTTGTGCCTCCTGAAAAGTCTCTGGCTCCCCCTGATCAGTAAGCAAGATATACTGAGATGCCGGATATCTGGATGAAGGATGACGTACTCTGTCAGACCTCCTCAGCTGCTGCTCTGAGGACTCTGCCTGGTCCTGATCCTGTTCCCCCTGCCCAGAAGTCTCTTCATGTGAAGTTGAATCACTCGTCTGTGCGTCTGGAACTAGACCACTTGATGTGCTATCACTCTGCTGCTCATGGTGATTATGTTGCTCTTCTTCATCATCAGAAGACTGCACCTGTGAAGAAGCTGAATCATCCTCATACTCATCGTCTGAAGAACTGCCACCTGATCCCGCAGCCTCTGCATCATCAACCTCAGGCTCTGTCACTGTCTGACTCTCACAGAAAGTCACATCTCTATGTCTGGTCATGGTCTTTTTCACTGGATCCCATAACCTATAACCAAACTGTTGATCTCCATAGCCAAGAAAGATACACGACACCGCTTTATCATCCAGCTTTTGCCTCTTTTCCTTGGGAACATGAGCATATGCCTTGCATCCAAATACTCGGAGATGTGAGTAGGATGCATCCTTACCTGTCCATACATGCTCAGGTATATCAAACCCCAAAGGAACTAATGGAGATCGATTTATCAGATAGTAGGCAGTTCTCACTGCCTCACCCCAAAATGTCTTTGGCAACTTTGCAGTCTTCAACATGCATCTGACTTTCTCGACAATAGTACGGTTCATCCTTTCAGCTGTACCATTGTGTTGTGGTGTGTCGGGCTCTGTCCTCTCATGCCGTAGGCCATGTTGCGTGCAGTACGCCTGGAACTCCCTGGAGGTGTACTCTCCTCCATTGTCCGTTCGGAGACACTTTAATTTTTCACCGGTCTCCCGCTCTACCATGGCATGGAACTTTTGGAAACATTGAAAAACCTGATCCTTGGTCTTCAGCAAGTAGACCCACACCTTCCTAGATGCATCATCAATGAATGTGACAAAATACTTATTGCCTCCCAATGAAGCCATCTCAAACGGACCGCAGACATCCGAATGAACCAACTGTAGAAGCTTTGACTTCACCGCAGACCTTGTCTTGAAAGAAACTCGTCGTTTCTTTCCTGTCTGACATGCATCACATGAACTGAGACCACTATCCTTGCCACAAGGAATCAACCTCTTCTTGGATAGAAGATTCAAGCCCTTCTCACTCATGTGTCCTAACCGTTTGTGCCATAGATCTGTCTGGTTATCCTCAACTGCATGTATACTGCCGTCTCTAAGTACTTTGAGCTTGGTCTTGTATAATGTGCGACACAGTTTGCCACGTACAATAACCAAAGCCCCCTTGGTGATCTTGCATTTGCCGCCACCAAAATCAAGATGACAACCTTCTCTATCAAAGAAAGAACCAGAGATCAAACTCAGCCGCAAATCTGGAACGTGACGAACATCCTTCAGCGTGAGCGTGCAACCAACACTTGTCTGAACACAAATGTCACCAATCCCGACAATTCTAGAGAAGCTGGAATTTCCCATGTTCACCCTCCCAAAGTCTCCCCTCCTGTATGAACTGAAGAACTCCTTACTTGGTGAAGCATGATAAGAAGCTGCAGTATCCACCACCCACTCAGAATCATCCTCATCAGCATGCAAACACTGTCCTTGGACTGTTAAGACCACATCGTCATCATCGCACCTATCATCTGAGATCGTCGCTGTAGTATTCTTGTCGTCATCTTGCTTGTCTTTGGCTTCAGACCCATGTTTCTTTTTCCAAATCTTGCAATCTCTTTTGAAGTGACCTGGCTTGCCGCAATGGAAGCACCCTCTACCATTCTTTGACTTGGATCTACCACGAGACTTCTCGCGGTCTTGGGATTCACCGCGGCTCTTAGATCTACCACGGTCTCACGCTCTATCAACGCCTCTGCCCTCTGTGAAGTGCACCTCTGATCCACTGTCGCCTGAGGCTCGTCGTCGAGTCTCTTCATTCAGTACACTGCTCTTCACCTGGTCAAGTGTCAACTTGCCCTCCTGTGCAGAATTGCTGACTGTCACTACGAGTGTCTCCCAACTGTCCGGTAGCGATCCTAGAAGAAGTAGAGCCTGAAGTTCATCATCAAGAACCATCTTCATGGACCCCAACTGATTTACAAGGCTTTGGAATTCATTCATATGCTCGGCGATGTTTGTACCATCCCGGTACTTGAGGTTCACCAACTTTCGGATCAAGAAAGCTTTATTTGTGGCAGTCTTCCGCTCATATAACTTCTTGAGCTTTTCCCAAAGATCTTTGGCATTGGTCTCTTCTGAGACGTGATGGAATACGGAGATGTCGAGCCACTTCCGCACTGTTCTTACGGTTTTCCTGTTTAGCTTCTTCCAATCTGCATCAGATGTAGTCTCTGGCTTTTGTCCCTCTATCAGATCGTATAGATCTTTGCAATAGAGAATATCCTCCATCTTGGGTTTCCAAATCTGCCAATTTGTGCTTGTCAACTTTATCATCGTCGCATCTTCATCTTTCCCCATCTGGACTTGTATCTGCAACCTCGCTCTGATACCACTTATTGGGGATGTTGTACCGATACAGTCCCGGATGTGATGAAAAGTTGTCATGGAAGCACTATCAACAAGCGTATAAAACCCAAAGAAGAAAAACACCAGATTTAACGTGGAAAACTCTCCCCTCAATAAGGAGAGAAAAACCAAGGGGCAATCCCACTAATAAGCACTATGTAATAAAATTACAACTCACACCTCCCAGATTTAATTACCCCTAAATCCGGGTAGCAACCGCCAACCGCTACTTTGCTTCAAGGCAAAGTCGTTGGCCCTCTCTTATAAACCAAGAGAGCTTCTCTACCAGTTGTTCTTGTTCTCTGGCACCCTCTACCACAGAAGGCACCAACAAGCAACTGGAGAACTCACACCTCAACCGGTGGATGATCCAAAGGCCTCCGCAGGGGCCTATATTTATAGGCCTCCATGCATGTGATTGCAACCAGGAATTCTAGTCCTAGTTCGAATCCTAGTCCAACTGCATGTTGCACATAGGAAGTCATATTCCTACTATTCAAGATTTGACTCCTATTAGGATTGGTAGCACAAACCAACCCTCCCAAGTCTAAATCCCACTAAGACATGGGCTGGATTATATTCCTAATCCCAACATTACCTACTCTTTGTCTTTTGACTAGTATGCCATTCAAAGATTTTGGGATGATTGCGCTGCTACTGCGATCACTTCACAACGTCGTGGAGAACCACAAAAGTATCTTCAATTAACTAGCCAGTAGTGCTGATCGATGGTTGGCGGTCCACATGTAATCTGGTCAGTGAGTGAGAAGTCTCCCAGCTCCATTAGTTCCAGTAGATGCTTTGCAGTCGCGAGAATGAGATGAATAGAAGATTTCACACGGCAAAAAGATCTAACCCCGGCCACAATGTCTCAGCATGTAAAGAATTCTCTCTACTAAGTTACTATATCAGATTACCTTATTCAAATTAGCCGTGTTTGGCGTTGCACCCTCCCTTCATGCCTTTTGAGGTGATTCCAAACCTTTTTAGTCCTGTGCTATCTGCTCAGTAATCACCTTTTGGAGGTGGGAGCATCACAAATATAAGTGTCAAAAGTAATATTGGAACGTGAGTTCTTGGTTGTTAAATTCATGGAACTTGAATACTAGACACTACTAATAACTAGTTCCAATCAGCTATAAAAAAGAAAGGGTCGATTTGGTTTAAATTATAAATAAAAATTAAATAAGAAGCAATGTAAAAGTAGAAAGTAATTTAAAAATTGATTGTATATTTAGATGATGAAGATCTCTAAGATTGTCAATTTCTTCAAAATGCTATATGTATTAAATTTTATTCAATTTTTAAAAATATTGTTGCTTATAATTAGGGATCTAAATATAGCATCACCCTCTTTCCAAGCATGACACTATGTTCTACTTGGTCCAAGTCATAGTAGTTCTTATTCTAAATGGAATTGTAACATTTAATTTCTTAATAATTTCCTCATAGCTGTCAGACCACTTTTATAGTGCATTATTATCTAAGTTCACAAAAATTGTGACAACTCGCCACGCTAAACGAGATTATTCAACTCCAAAACATAATTGACCGCTAATAAATCACATTACAAAAAAGATGCATAATTAAAATCAAAACAAAACTTTTTAAACATGTCCAAGAACATTTATATATAGGTCCAACATCCTGCATAAAAGCACACACCATACCAGGTATCTATACATCTGTCCAGTGGCCTCAGCCACAATCTATATGCAAATGTATTGTTCCACATGTACACATCATATACAACACCAGTAGACTGCCAAAAACTCGAGCCGATATACATTAACTACAAAACTTTCCCTATCCGGACCTGAGAGTACAATGACGACTCTACGACACACTAATCACTAACCAACCTTCTTTTTCTACTGATCTCCAACCTGCTCCTCTTCACTACCACACGCCCGGCAACACTGTTGACGATCACCTAAAAACATGTGGTGACCCACAAGGCGAGACCCATGTTCTAGCGAGATATATAACTCTTGATAATGTTTATTGACTACAACAGTTCAATTAGTTAAATAGATGAAGTGGATGAGATTACAATATTGAGAGATTAACATAACATTTCAAAGGAACATGTAAAGTTGTCATCATTTAAATAGTTGATTTCTCTTACCACATTATACAGTGTATAAATACTATAAGAAATAAGGCAAGGTTATCATCTAATGTGAGTCGTTCATTAACCCTAACAAATATGCTACACGACTGGATTACATATTTTATTAAGCCCTAAGGAGTTTGAGGCATACCACTCAAACTTCCAACTAACCACTATAAAGTCACAATTAGTTCCTTATAAGATCTAGGAGAGTCAGAATCCTAAGATCACTTTCCCTCAGCCAGTACGAGTCCACCGCTATGCCATATCAATCAAGTTGCAATCAACCTAGTCCTCCCTTGGTATACATGACACGACACTAGAAACATGGGTATTCAACCCTATCATACGAGGTACAACTACAATTGTCCTCAATCATATCATATATACATATTCATTCATTCAAGATATAGCCTCGACCATTCTCCGTAACCTTGAGATTAGGATTTCAAGGATATACCCTCTCTACATCCGCATATACTCAAAAATATATGAATATGATTTTTCCTTCTGGTTTACTCATTTTTCTATCCAGCAAGTCCTGGAATTGTAATAGCTCTACAACACAAGAAACTGCATGATTATGGTTTCATTTTATTAGTTAAGTCCAATTGTGTTATTTTAGACTGCTTACATTCAAATCCTAAAAGACATCTACAAAATCATTGGCATATAACAACTCCATAAGATATAAATGTATGAAACATATTCTTTCATACAACATCAAAGGGTACTAATCCTATCATCAGAAAGAGGATTGCACCTCCACTAGGGTTCAAGTCATGCCCAATGGCCATTTAAACAATTCACATCATCTCATGCAAGAATATGATTATATTTCAACACTTTGTAGGAGGTTCTACATATCATCGACACACTTGTAATATACTAATTTAGCACAAGATTTCATAAATCTTAAGAGTTATGACATTCTCAAGATTAACATAGTAGGATTACCATTGGCATTATGAGAGTATCCCTTCATCATTACAACATTAGAGGAAGGTATATATATTAAACCATTACCACTTAATCATTAAGTTAGGTTAAAAAAGGTGGATTGAATTGATAGAACAAATCGACACACACGAGTAATCCATAGGTTAACACACACACGTAGGCAAAAACATGAACTCTTATACCTATCATCCCCATCAGATCATGGATGCACTTAGTCAAGAACAAAATCATCGAATAATTGTCACTAGACAAACCATTGGTTCACATACTAAGCACAAGTGTAGAGTCATATATTACACAATGCATAACCATAGAATCACGGGCTTCAACAAAACCATTGTCTTCCATATAGAGCAAACCATTGAGTGATGCACCTAGTGAAGCCATCATTTTCTAAGCTTAGTTTGTTATTCATCTCATAGGGTAGAAGAGCCATCAATTGTATACAATAGGACAAACTATCATTTGAAAACAATAGGTAGACCATCGACTGTGAACCATAGGTATAACACTATTTGTCATAGTAGGTGAAACCATCATTTGTCAAGCATTAGGTAAACCATCGGTTGTGAAGAATAGGGGAAATAAGATATTCTACACTAAGTAAAACCATCATCTCAAGTGCAAAATAAATTTTTGATTCATCTTCTTGATGAGAGTTTCAACTTAGGTATTCAAACATGACCATTGATTCTTGAATGAAGTGTAACTATCAATTCTCAAGCTAGACAAAACCATTGTTTCACTTACTAGTGGAACCATCGATTGAAATGCACAAGGGAAAGAATCAAATCAGAGACTAAGTAAAACCATCATTTTTCATGAGGAGTCAAACCATCGATTCATGGTTTCAAGAGAGAAATCACTTCATAAGCTTAAGAAGAAACCATCATTGTACACTTCAAGGAAACCATCATTTCATGAACTTGCATAATTTTAGGTAGCTTACTTCAAAAGAAGAACATGCACAAGATCAATGGGTACTTTATCTACACAAAAATACTACACGTGCTTAAACTTCACCCAAAGTATCATCTTTCTACATGTTACTACGTTTTAGGGCAAGATATATCAAGTTAAGAGTAAATAAGAATGAGATGAAAGTAATATAACTTGCCTCCAGGAGGATGATGATGGTCCAAACAATAAGGTATCTCAAAAGAGAGAAGAGAAACCCTAGATTTGGCACTCCAAATGTTCTAAGCTAGCTCCATTATTCAAGAATAAGGAATACGTAGCTAAAAGAGAAGAAAGGAGATGTTCTTCATCCACATGCTCAATCTTCCATCAAGAACACCAAGGCTTCATCCAAGGAAGAAGAGAGAAAAATGTGGGCAGCAAAAAAACAAAGATAAGGAAGATGATCCTACTTGTCTAGGGAAAGAAGCTAGGTTAGGAAGCTCCAAATGATCATAGAGAGGGTGATCCAAACCTTAGAGACCATGCAACCAAGCTTGACCAAGCCTCGTCCTCAAGGTCTCTTCCTCTTCCACCAAGCAAAAGTATCAGACCTCTCAAGCAACAAGAAGGAGATGAAGGTGTGTAAAGAGTTCGTTTGAGAGAGATGTGAGGAGTATATAAGGCTAGGATGAAAGAGGAAGGTGGGTTGGAGGTTGAAAGAATGCATACCATGTGTCCATAGGTCAAAACCTCCCATCCATGAAAACAGATATACCATTAGTTTATGATTCTAGGAGGACCATCAGTTGTCCATCCCTAGAGCACCATCGAGTTCTAGCATCAAATATGCCATCAGATCATGCCCATGCATAGCCACTTATGCAATCTTGCTCCACCATCGCTTGGTGCACCCTACATGGAAGACCATCCACTGTTGTGCCTCAAGAGGAAACCATCAAATCTCATGATTCAAAATAAGACCATCTAATCTGACTCTCTCATAATTAAACCATTAGATCCCAAACTTCCAAGAGAAAACCATTGACCTAGGTACTTAGGTGAGAAGCCCTCAATCCTCAACCCTAAGTAGAAAACACCACACGTCTGGTGGTGCAATTTGGTGTGAAAATGTGAATTATATCAAACATGTTAAAAATACTTATCAGTCACATCATACATGTGAGAATTATAGATAAAATCTTATATGAAAAAATTGCATAAAAGTCCATATAAGCACATAAATTGCAAAACTCAATCAAACAATGTCCAGACTGGACCAAACTTGAAACTTACCTTTGTTACATGATCTCAAAGCATATATTAGGGTTTGATTAAGGTTTTAAGTGTCCAATTAGATTAATAAAGCATGTTTAACCATAAATCCAAGTTAGGGGTCTTACAACCATAAACTCCTTATATGGATTTTTCTCCCAAAATCCTAGGCAAACAAAGATGGGTACTTCCTACACATCTCATCTCTAACTCCCAAGTGTATTCTTCCACCCATGGTGATGTCAAAACACTATCACTAAGGCTATATTGTTATTCCTCATCTTCTTTACATGCTTATCCAAAATCAACACGTGACCCTCAACATAAGAAACATCCTCATCTAACTCAACCTCCACCGACTGTATCATCTATTCTATATCTGGGTGGCACTTCCTCAACATGGAAACATGAAAGACGGTGGGCAACTCTGGTGGTATCTCCAGCTTGTACACCACCTTTCCAACTCTTTCCAAGATAGGATAAGGTCCTATAAACCTTAGAGCTAACTTACCCTTCTTACAAAACCTCAATACACCTTTCTAAGGGGAACCTTAAGATAGACACAGTCTCCAACTTTGAACTCTAATGGTCTATGACAATTATCTACATATAACTTATGTCTATCCTGGGCTACTTTCAAAGGTTGTTGGATAACTTTGATCTTCTCTGTAGTCCGTTAAACTAATTATTACCCAAAAGTTGATATTCACCTGTCTCATACCAACAAAGAGGTGATCAAAAATGCCTTCCGTATAAAGCTTCATATGGTGCCATGTCTATGCTTCTATGATATTAGTTGTTGTAGGAAAACTCAATTAGACTCAGATGGACATCCCAACTACCAAGAAACTAAAGAATACACAGTCTTAAAAGATCTTCTAATGTCTGAATGGTCCTTTCTGATTGACCATCAATATATGGGTAAAAAGTTCTACTAAACCTTAGCTATATACCCAAAGTTGTATGCAGATGTTCCCAAAATCTGCTCATAGGTTGAGTACCTCTATCAGATACTATGGTAAATGGTATACCATGTAGATGAACTATCTCATCAATGTAAATATGAGCCAACTTATCAGCTGTATAAGTGGTCTTGACCGGCAAAAGGTAAGCTAACTTTGTCAACCAGTCAACTATCACCCAAATGGAAGCATGACCTTTGACTATTCACTAAAGACCAACCACAAACTCCATGATAATATGATCCCATTTCCATGTTGTATTGACAAAGGTTGCAATGTCCATGTAGGCTTCTGATGCTCTGCCTTGACTTGCTGATAGATTGGATACTTAGCAACAAACTCTACAGCCTCACACTTCAAACATGGCCACAATACAAATCCTTCATATATGATACCTATTTTTACTATCAAGATGCATTGCATACATTGAGGAATGAGATCCGTCAAGTACCATATCCCTTACACCATCAATGTCTGGAAACACTATTCTATTGTGAAAGCACACTGTCCCATTGTCTAATTCATGAAAGCCATCATGCTTCCTGCTGTCAAACTCTGATTTGATATTCTGTATCATAGTATCATTCTTTTGTGCATCTATATTATGTTGTATCAAGATTGACTTGACCTGCAATTGTGTCAACAATCCTACCATTAACAAAACCCCCAAATGTACATTCATCTGTTGGAGCGATACCAACATGTCCCTTTTATGATGCACCATGGAGTGTAACTATGCTTTATCTACAAATGGTGTTGAAGATGACTTTCTGCTCAGTGCATCAGCCACCACATTTTCCTATCCAAGATGATAGTGTATCGTGCAATCAAAGTCTTTGATCAACTCCATGCATCTTCTCTACCTCATGTTCAACTCATGCTTTAAGAATATATACGGGAGATTCTCATGATCTGTGAAGATACGGAACTTCTCCCCATACAGATAGTGTCTCTAAATATTCATGGAAGAACTACAATGGATAACTCCATGTCATGTGTTGGATCTTTCTCCTCATGTTTCTTAAGCTGTCGTGAAGAAAAGGAAATCATATTCTTATCTTGCATCCCCACACATCCCAAGCCATTCCTTGAAGCATCATTGAAAATGATGTAACCTTTCCCTTACTTTGGAAGCACCAACACTAGAGCACTTGTCAACTTCTCCTTCAACAACTAAAAAGACACTAACATTAGTCATCCCAAACAAAAGGAACACCCTTCCTAGTCAACTTGGTCAAAAGTACTGCTACAACATTGAAATTCTTAATGAACCTCGTGTATTAACCTGTCATACCTAGGAAGCTTCTGACCTTAGTTGGTGTCTTGGGATGATCCCACTTTAGAATTGAGTCCACCTTCTTCGGGTCTACACAAACATCCCTTGTTATATGACATGATCAAGAAACGACACCTCAATCAGCCAAAACTCAAACTTGCTGAACTTGACATACAATTAGTGCTGCCTCAACAACTCTAGTGCTTGGTGAAGATGAAATTCATGCTACTAACTATCCCTAGAGTACATCAAGACATCATCTATAAACACCACCACAAACTGATCATGATAGTGTCTAAACACTCTATTTATCATGTCCATAAAAGCTACCAGTGCATTGGTTGGCCCAAACCACATAAACAGGAACTCATAATGACCATACCTAGTCCTAAAAGCAATCTTAGGTATGTCATCTGCCTTGATCCTCAACTGGTGATATCTTGACTACAATTGTTTCTTAGAAAATGCTATAACACCTTTCGACTGATCAAACAAATTATTGATACTTGGTAACATGTACTTGTTCTTCACTATAACCTTGTTCAAATCTCGATAATCTATGCAAAGCCTCAAAGAACCATCATTCTCCTTCACAAATAACACTGGAGCTGTTGGTATGTATGCCCAGAGGGCCAATCATATGATGATTGTAATGGCATAATTTGTAAATGATTTGATTATTAACGAAAGGCAAGATTCTAATTTATTTTGTTTTATTTAGTTATGAGATAATGATGTAACATAATAAATGTATAGAGAATGATATTACTCAATGATGTATATCTTCAACTACGTGACTTGAACAATGAGATCATACATATGCTAATAGTATATACATTATCATTATGTCCCTATCCGACTATTATTGTGGAAGGCAGATAGAGTACAATAACACATACAACTAGAGTGTGCATTGGTTGATCATAGAATCTCATTGGTCATGATATGTCATATCAAGCCAAGCACATAGATACAAGTTAGAGAACAATGTATCATGTAGACCCACCATGATACTGACACATGGAAGCCATTACTATGATAGTCATAGCCAGCTCTCATAATGTTTGTGGTGACTGTGGTTCTTAGACCTGGAGTCACTACACTCATCACATGTCGTTTGGTATGCTTTGACATCATCAAACATAATCCTAAAAAAGGGTTACCATAAGGTGATGGTTGGGTGACTGCGACACATGGGGACTAATAGTGAATGAAGTAGATGTGATTCCCCCCCACAGGAGTATGATATCCTAGGCCTCTTGACTAGCAAGATAGAGCAATGCATGGCCATGCAAATGTGAGTCAATATGTGATATTGAGCTTACATATATCTCAGACAGTCTGCTCTGGTTCAAGAAATAAGATTGAATGTTGATGAGGATTACTACTCCATGCCTTGAGTTCAATCTTGATGTCACTGTACTTGCTCGAGGACTAGGTATATCCTTGAAACCATCCTTTCCATTATATAGATACTGATGTGATCGGATGGTAAAACCCCATACTTTAAACCCCATAATATTCATTCAACATAAAACCCCATACTTAAATGTTACTTATCCTTGAGTGACACATAATTTGAAATCATTTCCACATTAGTACATCCAACCCATGTGATTTTCTCACCTTCACATAATGAAATCACTACCAATGAATATGGACAATGTTACTTACCCCATACATAAATGTTACTTATCACTACCAATGAATATGGACAAGATGCCTAACTTCCTGAAATCACAGAATACAACAATCCATTTCTCCATTCCAGGTTTTGCTTCCCAAAAGCATTTTCTCACCACCATCCCCAACACAAGCATGTCTAATAATTTAATGAGATTTATATAAACTACCAGAACAATATGTTACATTTAATATGTTCATGGGTGTGTCAAAATGGTATAAAATCAAAACATTCGTTGTGTCTCTACATGAAAGATAGAGAAAATGATGTGTGGAAGGAATATGCAAATATCTCTTCTATCAACTTGAGATTGCATTTTTTGCTTTGAATGATGCACAAGCTTTTCCTATTGTACAATTTTTCATTCTTTCTTAACATTTGGTGGTATACCCCTAATACATCAAGAGGGGTATGCTACAAGAAGATAGAAAAGGAATCTGGGGTGTGCCTCTCTGAATCAGGGTTAGTCACATATTTGTGGATTTTTCACTCTTTTAGGTGTATGAGAGGTAATAAGATGGAAGAAGAGGATTCAGATCAAAATGTAACATGATTTAAAATTTATTGTATAAGGTTGTTTTCCTAGTCCTACTATGCTCAAATATTGATATGATAGGGCAACAAGTGGTGATTCTAGGCAATTGTTTCACTAATCTATAGGAATAATGATGTGTATGACCCCTTCCAGTTCCTCTAACACTTGAGATCTGTTGTAATGATCCATGATGTTTAGGGTCTGTAGGCTACTTAACCTAATTTCTAGTCCTTGATTGGTCTAAAAAATTGATCATTTTGAGGCATTGTTTTGGGAAAAGGGAGTTGTATGATGTGAAGCTGCATGGATGGAAATTTAAAAATGTGACTCTAAGTCATCTAGATGATGGATTTGATTACTTAAGTAAGAAAGGAGCTTGATTTTTTAGCTAAATCGAACGTATAAATGCAACAATGAGATCTTAGGTAAAAATATAAAGTTATGGGTGGAAAGTGGAATACATATCACCAACCCTCCACCAAAAACATAGAAATTTTGTTGTCCGTAAGAAAAATCTATATTCAAAATGGAGAGGAAGAAATTAGTGCATCTCATCTAGGTCGTCATGACAACTCAAAGAAGGTCCAACATCAATGGAATATTGTCAAGGGTCAGAGATAGTTGTTTGAGTGCCCGCCTAGGTTCTAGGAATTTGGCCTACCTAAAATAAAAAATGGGTGCCTAGAACCACATGGAATCCTCTAGAGGCACCTAGGATGCCTAGATATATTTTTCCCAATGTTTTTTATTTGGAATAATTTCATTTTAATATATATATTTGGCATATGTCAGTGCCATTAAGAGCTTTTAAGCTACTAGACCGCTCTTAAATTACTATTTTGGGTGTAGATTATGGAATATACACAAACATTATCTATATGTGATATATGCTATATCTTATACACATAAAACATGCAAACATTAAAAAATAGGACAATGCCTAGGCACCCAACCATGATAGACCACCAAGTGGAGGCCTTAAAAATTATGGTTGGGACCTTATATAGGATATCTTCATCATGCAATCAGTGATTGGCATGCCATGTCATTTCAAAGGGGATTTGTGGATCATTGAAATAAAATTGACTTTTGATAGACTAATTAAGGTGAATGGGACTGAACAACCTTGTAGCTGGTAGTGGGGAATCAATGACCAATTGGATTCATAATCTTGTGCATGACCTTCAATAAAAGGAAACAAATAATATCTATTGAAAACAATGTTATATAGTTAGAGGAATAAATTCCTAAAATGAACCAAAATGAGAGATAAAACTACTTAATTGAAATGTAGTTCCAATATAATAATATAGATAACAAGGATAAATATTCATTCACACGGACCTATACCTTCAAGGTTACACCACCGTGATTTATGGATGCAACACATTGCGTGATTTTAACCTTAATCCTTTTATGATAGAGTCTATGTCCATAAAGAATAGATTCTAGCGAAATGTAAAATGTGAAACATGAGATATATATAAAAACATGATATCCTATTATGTCTGTACATATTTCTTGTACCCAAGATGAGCACTTGATGGTATTTTATTCAATTTATACCTATCTTTTATACCCAAGATTAGGATCTGATTGTAGAGAGACTGGACGCCATACCTTATCCTCTTTAGGAAACCCTAGAGTGGATCGTGGCCTACAGTAGCTATCATAGGGTCGTTGGCTAAACCCTAAGATAAAAACATTTTTTATGAGAATCAAACATGGAAAATTATACTCGGTGAGGTATGAGCCAATTAGTTTTAGGGAAAATAAAGAAAAGTTGGCAAGATGCATAGGAAATGAGATGAATATCTTCTATTGTCCTTTTTCTACTATTAGATAGATATGTTGTTGTTAAATAATGTTTCTTATATGTGGAGATAAGTTATGCCTTTGTTATGAAATAAACTATTGTCTATTTCTTATCTTCCTTGTATGAAATGTTCTAAGTAAATGTTGGATTACAAGTGTATACTAACATATAGACTATGGCAGATTTAATATATACTCTTGTTTATTAAGAGACTTTACTTCTTATTTGAATAAGTTTGTTTGGTAGACATGTCTTTTGCAAACTTCAATATCAAACTGCAGAATATATTCCTAGTTTGGGTGGTGGGCTGTCACAAAGATAGTTAAAATTTCAGGATATGGTAAACAAAATGGTTTTATGATTTATTTTTCTTATGTCATAAGCTATAGTTACTTAATGCTAAAATTATATGTCAGACTTGTAAGATAATATCTACCATTTTTTGTTTCAATTAAACTTATATGATATGTTGTTCATGCTTGTTTTTTTTTTGCTTAGTATGATGCTTGTTTCTTAGCTGGAGCGGGTGGTTTCCACTCACTGAGGCTATAAATGAGACTCATTATATTGTTTCAAATTCTTTAGATCATGACAAAGAATATGTAAATAGAATCATTCAGATTAGAATTTCCATATAATCTCACTTTTATTCAGGGATACATACATCAAGTTTGTTTCTTTTATGTGTATGTAACATGATCTAAACTGATCTATATATGAGTAATAGCATGTTTTATACTTTAAATGGAACTAGACGTCTTTGGAGTGTCTATTCATCATTTTTTGGGTGTATTTTGTATTTAGTTTTGGATGTTTCTATTGCATTTACCTTATGCTTCACTTAATTTAAGTAATTACTAGTCTATGTACTTTATTTGTATTTGATGCATTTTTTGTATTTTATTTTGAGATTGATACAAGTAGAAGATAGAAATTGGTATCCCTCCAAGAAAGTCCCAACAAATGATCAAATATTGCATAAACTCTGGAAATTGGATTGAGGATCTCAGACTCATAAACGACGAACAAGAAAGTATAGTAGGTCAATAAGACTGGAGATTTCACATTCAAACTTAAAATTGAGAAATTGAAAGATTGTTGGATGCAAAAGTATAATTCATACAAAATGAGTATATATGATGATATATATCTAGTTTATCAACTCACTCTTGAGCCAATCAATTGGGAAGTTAGATAGAAAAAGATGTACATGTAAATCGATCACTTTATTGCTTAATCCAATTGATTCACCCATTTTAGAAGATACATGAATTTCAAACTAACTGTCTAGTTATCCAAACTGACTAGTATACCAAATCAGAGCTATCATAGTAACTCTGATGTTTGGTCAGTCGATCAGTTCATTTCCCACTCAGGCGACTGGAAAGTATAGAAACTAAAATGGCTTCAGATCTCACATTTGATGTTGCAATTGGGTGGCTCTTTTTTTGGTAATGTTTACAAATAGATACGTATGTAAACAAGCAACATACTAAAGAAATCACTAATGCCATTATCATTTGAAGGATGTAGTCTACATTGTGGTTATAGTCTAAAGAGTAAACACGGTGAACTGAATGTACTCAAGTTCCTGGGAGAGACATCCCTTAACAATGAGTCTCAATCAACATAACCACTGCAAATGAAAGAATATAACCAAACTTTAATATCAAAGTGATGGTGTGGTGCCATAGATGGCAGATCGATGTTGAAAAGATCAAAACCATGAGTCATCCACAAGGATTTCCTCCAAGGTGTATCACCCTTCTTCATTGTGGTTTCTGAAGATTGTCATCTAGTCCTTTTCATCATTCGTCACATGTGTTGATGTGGATGTTAGTCCTGTAATGCAAGATAATATATAAGGAATGTTTGGTCTCTTTCTAGATCTGTTGTAATGGGTGGGTAATATTGTTATGTTTTCTGAAGTTTCTTTCGATCCATGTATTCCAAAAAATGGCAATGATTGATTTTGGTGAGGAATGGTTTGGGTTTAAGGGATGGATATGTATCATCTGGTTTAATGTATGGATGGTATCTGTGAGTGATCTTGGTGAGAAGTATTTATGAAGAAATGTGTCGTGTAAGGGCATTGTGTGAAAATCTGGTTGGTAGTTTCTTTGGCTTCGTGACAAACATAGCATCTAGTAGGTCCCCGAATGCCCCGTTTGGTGAGATTATGATATGTGGGGATCTTATTCTTACAGATGAGACAATAAAATATTTTATATATCTTTGGCCATTTCATCTTCCAAATAGTAGCCAACTAGTATGTGCCCTCTATAAGTAAGGTAGTAATATGATCTCTTAGGTGTATATATGGGCCCCCATTTCCATGAGATTCTATTGGCAGTATCAGATTCTAGTTAATGGATGATGTCCAACAAAGTAAGTGGGCTGAGGTATTGGAAGAGGTGAATTTTGAGGGAATTCAATATGTTGCTAGTTAGAAGTTGGAGAGCTTTCTCCATGGTGGTGTTTCTCAATGGTTTTGGTATGTGGAAGTTGTTGATTGAGTTTTGGATCGTATTGTTATGGTACCAAGGTTCAGTCCAAAAATATGTATTCGTAAAGGCATGCGGTGGAGAGTTAATCATATTAATAATAATGTCTAGGTTTTTGTTGATAAATCTCCAAAGTGGCGAGAACATGCTCTTTTTAATTTTGTGACAAGAGTTTGAATGTTTGTAATATTTGTAGAGGATGAGAGGTTTCCATATTTTGGTAGTGTTGGAGGTGAGAACCTGTATGATTTTTGTGAAGAGACATATAGTATGCACCTTGATGTTAATGATGCCCCATCCCCCATAATCAACCAAAGCGTTGATGGTGTCTCAGTTAACCAAATGAATTTTGTTCGTCTTAGAGATAGCTGATAAATGATTCCATAAAAAGTTCCTCTTGAGAGAGTCAATCTGTTTCAAGGATTTACCTAGTAAGGGAATGTAGCTAAGATAATGGGTGGTGTTGGGCGTGATGACACTGTTAAGGAGGGTGAGGCGACTAACTAGGTTAAGGAAGTTGTTGGTCCATGAAGAAGTTTGTTCATGATTTTTTCAATGATGGGGACCCATAGACTGTGTTGTGTAGGGTGGGGGGAGATAGGCATGCCTAGATATATGACCGAGAAAGTTTCAGTCTTGCATCTGAGGAAGGTTATTGATCTCTGGATGGTATTTGTGGATGTGTTGATACCTATAATGGAGGATTTGTAAGATTTATTATGAGAACTAGGATATAGGAGAAAAAACGATGATACATATGGTGTTGATGATGGTATTGTCTTATGATTTGATAATAATCATGGTGTCATTAGAAAATTGAATGATATTCTTGAAACATTCGGTAGGTGAAGCTATGAGTCCATGAGTGGTACCTAGTTTGATCATGTTGGTAAGAGGAGAAGTGATCGTGAAATAGAGTAGAGTGGATAAGGGGTCTCCTTGCCTGAGACCATTTGTGTTGTGGAAATGACCAAAAAGTGTGTCATTGATGATAGTGGAGAAGTTTTTTGTAGAGATACATTCATGGATCCAGTTAATCCATTTGTTTGGGAAGTCGTAACCTATCTTATATTTAAGAAGAAAATTCTAATTCACATAATCAAATTCTTTCTTGAAGTCAAGTTTTATAGATATCAATGGGGTTTTGTTTTTGTAGAATAGGTGAAGAGTTTCGTTGACCATGATGAAAGGATCATGAATGCTTTGGTTCTTTAGAAAAGTGTTTGGTTATGTGATATGACATCTTCTACCTGAGGTTTGATATGATTGCTGAGAATATTTTCTATGATATTGTAGGAAGTGTTAATGAGACTGACAGGTCTAAATTGGGTAGTTAAATTGGGATGTTTCATTTTATATATGAGGGCTATGTTGGTGTGGTTTAGAACTTTGACGCATTTCTGGACATCGGTGTTGTTTTGGAAGGAATGAAGAAGGTGCACAAAGTCCACTTTTATATGGTCCCAAAGAGAGAGATAGAATTCTGTGTTAAGGCCATCAGGTCCCAGTGATTTTTTCCCCTAATGATGTGATTGCATCTTTTGTTCATCTATGGTGAAGTCTCTGATAGTGCTATTAGGGGATGTAATGGTTTTATTGCAGATAAGCTTCTAGTTGACGGAGTTCAGGAAGACCAACTCATCGCCAGAATTAAACATGTTCAAGAAGTGTTGCATTATGTGCTTCATGATCAAATGTTTGTTCTAGGTGATGGTGCCATTAATGTACAATCTAGATATGATATTCTTAGGGGTATTTTTTTTGCAACACTTGTGAAAAAATTGGTGTTTTTATCCCCTTTAGTTGCCCACTTGATTTTAGTTCTCTACTTAATTGTATCGATGCAGTTTTCAATATGTTCCATTTCCACTTTTATTGTAAGTATTAGAGTAGGATTGGCTTTTGGGTCATTGTCTATAAATAGATGTTGTTGTTCTAGGTCGGTCAGTTTGTGTATGATATTACCATATTTTTTTTCTAGATCTTGAGGGTAGCCCTAATCATTTTGGTGTTTATGTGGATATGGTATCCCGGATTATGTGTGGTAGAAAGTGAGATAGGACAGTTATGTTTGTAGATACCCAGGTAGAATGGATTCAGTAGCCAGAAGTTTTCAATTCTGAAAGGTTTATGGCACAATTTGATTGGTTTGGTGTCAATGATGATGGAGAAGTGGTCAGAGATAGGTCTGTAGGCAAGTGAGACAAAGGAATGTGGGTAGGGATATTCCTAGGAAGGCATACATATGAAGTGGTAAATTCTAGCCCATGATTGGTTTCTATTCCAGGTGTAGTTTGCGATGGAGGGAAAGATATCAATCACATTATGATTGGTAATGAGGTTGCAAAAAATCTTGTCAAAAAGATGCATATGACCAGTCTGATGTAGGAGGTTAAGCCGATCCGATGGTTTAGTGATGAGGTTGAAACCACTACCCAAAAGCCACTATTTTCTAGCATACATTTTAAGGATGTTTTCAATCTCTTTGATAAAGAGGGTTTTGTTTGCACTTGGTTCACCATAAACTCCAGTGAAGAACCATTCTAAAGCATCAAAAGTATTAGTGATATGCAGAGTGATGGAGTAATCACGATGTTTAGTGTGTGTGATACTGAACAATTTATTATTTATGCCTATAGAAATACCCCTTTTGAAGCCTACTAGTGGTATATGGAACCAAGAGTTTATGTGTTCACCCCCCATAGTTTTTAAGGTGAAGGATATAAGGGATGTTTTAGTTTCTTTAATGGTGACGATGTTAATTTTGTTTTTGAAACTGTGGCATCTTATTTGTTTCCTTCTATTGAGACTGTACACACCACAATCATTCCAAGATGAGATTTTCATCAGTGAGAAAGATGACAAGACAAGTAGGTGTAGACACAGATTAAAATGTGATATGAAAGTTCTCTAGAGTAGTGTAGGTGTTTTGAATCTGTCTATGATTTCTTAATGCATGAATTTTTCTATTCATCTAGATCTTTGTGGGCTACTTCCTCATTGTCAAAATTTATACCTAGTTTATCAACAAATAGTGAAAAGGATTGGATATCCGACCATGATGCAATATCTTCTATATTGTCAATAGGGTTTTCATGATCAAAGTTTGTCATAGTTTCAAATAAAGAATGACAAGTAGTAAATTTTTTGATGTACTGACAAGAAGGAGGTGTACCTGGTTCTTCTGTAGCAAAGTAGTTTTTCTTTGTTAGCCCTTCTGGTGTTGTTGTAAGTGAGTTGATAGCCAAGACCAAGATGGGATCCTTCCCCTTGCTCTTCTTCTTTAGACTCTGAGAAAACCGGATCTCTTCAATAATAACAGTTTTAAGCTTCTAAAAAAAGTCAGAATCAAGGTTGGTGGTATTATCCTGATTGTTGTGGAATGGGAATGGTTTGAAGGAGTCAAGAAAGGCATTGTTGTTGGTGTCCTTTGATGGTGAGGACACTCTTGGTCTTTTGTTTTGTGTGGTCTGATTTGTGTCAGAATGATAAGTGTGGTAGTCTTCTTCCTCTCCCAAACCATATTTCTCTCATTGGTTTTCTGGTTAGAAAGGTTTTTTTGGAGTTTGTGGGGAAGGACAATGATGGGGTGAAGGGTGATGTCACACAAGGTGGTGGTAACTGAGGTAGTGTTCTCAGCAGTGAGCTTGATTTTATAGATTTTCTCACCTACTCTGATTGTGATAGAGGCTGGTAAATTGATGACTTGTTTGACGAAAAATACACAGAAGGCCTTGATGTAGTGAGCAGGATGTAGGATGTTGTGAGTGACAAATTGGAGGGTGTCTCCAATGGAGTGAGCGATAGCTCAAAAGACCTCAACTTCCCATAAGTGTGGGGGAAGATCGAAGATGGCAACCTACCCTGAACCTCCAGATCGTGCTAGGGAGGACCCTTGTTCTGGGGTCCACTTAGTGATATTGGATTACACAAAGCTAGTACCACATGGAATGGTCATGACATGTCCAAAAAAGAGTTCTAGAAGGTACTGAGTATAAAAGTTGCGATTGAGAGAGGATTTTAGGTTTGAGGATTGTGTGTCCAGGAAGGAGGGAAATAGATCTAGTAACATCTAGGATGTTAATGGTGTTGTTGTTTATGTCGTTGGCTATGGAAACTAGGATACTACAACTGGTAAAGACTTTAATAAGCCACATGGAGTTAGCAGGTAAATTGAATGGGAATTCCTTCTCGACGTGGATCGCACGGGCCATGGAGAAAGGTGTGGAGCTAGATGATATGGAGTTAGGGGTGGTGCTGAAAGTGCAAGGTGGAAATGGAGTAGGTCGAGGTGCCCCAATATTTAAGGATAAAGAGGTGAGAGGTTCATAGGGAGTAGATGGGATGGAGCTGGTGGAGAGGGGTCAATAATAGGAGGAGGAGATGAACCGTCTATATCAGAGATGTTAAGGCAAGAACAAGGGTTGTGATATGGAGTTGTCTTATTGCGTTGTGGTTTCTTTTCAGATTTGGAAATACTCATAAAGTGATGATATCTATCGGTAATCACATGTTTTGCATGAAAAGTTTGCTTCCTCGTGCTAAAAGGGCCATGACATTCTTGGTAAAGTCATCGTTTGTATGAGAAGCGGTAGAAGAGATGACCAAACTTGTTGCAGATGAAGCAATGAGGGGGGATCTTCATCGGGACTTAGAATGTCCTCTACTATCGCATCTAAGGCAATGCAAGGATTAGAAATGTGGTTTTAGTTTGTAGGTGACAAGGGTCCAGACATATGGATTGCACTCTTTCATGAAAGATTTTGTAGCTAAATTTGTAGCAGAGACCTTATGAAGGGGAGGGAAATTGGAATCATAATCTCGGATTAAAACTAGAGGGTCTGAGATGGGTGGATAGAATTGTCTGGCTACTGGGTGCGATGGAAAAGAACCTAAAAATAGTGTGTGTTAGAAGATACATACCTTTCTGTGACGGAGTTGTAGCACCGAGCTGAAGAGGTAGTGTCTTTATCATCTGATGGTGTAGGTGATTCTGGTGATGAAGTAATCTCGATCGGGTTATCAGACGTTCCTGGTTTAGGTTGGTGCTTTTCCAGGACAAAGAGTTAGAATGTTGAGGTGGAGTCATTAGAATCAATGTTTCCCGACATTCTTAATAAGGAGTTGAGCTCTATAGGAGTTTCATTGTAGAAGTTAGTAACCCATGCAAGGATTGTTTGATCTGTAATAGGACGTTGGAAGGTGGTCTGTTCCCTCTTGATCTTGAGTTCTATGATCATCACCGCCCAACCTTCCATGATGTGCATGTTGGATTTTTTGTCATTGATGATGATGATCTCAAACTCCATGTTCCCCATCTTCACTATGTTTTTTCTTGGTAGAATATTGAACTGACAGTAGCTCCATTCTTTGGGAAGCTTAACAAAGATGTGGTTATCTAGTTTGTCAAAGGGGTAGTTCATTATGGAAATACGGGAACCATGTTTGGGTTGTTGGTAGTATGGATGGTGTGGTTTTTCATCTATTTTTCTCTAGTGTTGATCTTTTTTTAAGCTAGGCAGATGTATATATCTCCAAGTCAAATTCTTGTAATAGCCAGACCCAAAAGATTAGATGAGGCTTGGAATCCTTCTTATTCATTAGATATCTAATGGCTACATGGTCTGTATATACAATAACCTTTGAAACCACTAGATACTATCTAAATTTATCAAAACCATAAACTATTGCAAGCATTTATTTCTCAGTTGTGGCATAGTTGATCTGTGCATCATCTAGATTTTTACTTGCATGGTGAATGACATGAAGTTTGTTGTCTTTCCTTTGCCCCAAGACTTCTCTTATAGCATAATCACTTGCATCACACGTTATTTCAACCTTGATGAACACCCATATGGAATTCGATTCTTTTGCATTCCAATGATATTCACGATCTAATTTAGATAAATCATGGAGCATCACAACTCAGCTTCTATTATAGTTGTGGTATGGATGAAGTGACCATGCCCCAAGATACACTTCCCATTATCAGTAGTAGCATGCACTCCTACAACTGTCTGAGAGTAGTAAAGTGTGTTAGGAAATTAATGTTTACTACTTGAGCCGTTGAAGCCATTGGTGAAATTTCCCTTTGAGGTGGAAGATGTAAGATGGATTGCACTCTTGTGGTTATCATGGAGCTCATCATTGATGTAGGTTGGCACTTACCACTATGAATTAATTCATTGTGGGCATATCACAAGTGCTAACACGCTACTACAAAGGTGTGTCCTGCTCTATGAAAGACCCACCAATGATGATCTATCAAAATTCATTCCTTTATGTTCAAATTGAAAAAGTTAGTTGGGATGGTAATGTTGCTCCAGGCTTGTTTGGCCCTGCTAGTCACAAAGATAATGAATAAGAGTTTCTTCTGCATTTTTGCATTGCAGACAGAAGGGGTCATCTCCAACGTGGCACCATCTCTTCTTAATGTTGTCAAGTAACACACCATGCTACAGGAGTCAAAGGAAAACTTTAAGACTAAAAGAATTAGAAACATCAATTCTTCCTGATAAACTATTATTTTGTAGTTATCTTGGTTAAAAAACAAAAATACAAAAAAATGATAGCTTTACAGTTGGATAATAATAATGCCTTGGGAATGCACAAATATTTCATGTGCAATACTATAATCCATAATGATTGTTTCTCCCCAACATCGTCATGCACCCCTTTGGCTGAGACCCTTCACTAGGGACTAGATATATATATAAGAAGAACTTAGAAGGAAGAAGAATATTGGTTGTTAGAAGAGTTAATACTAGGAATGATAAATTTTTTTTAATAAAATGACAGCTACATTGTTGCATATAGTAATGTAAAACATAAAAAGATAAGGTAAATATAATGGAGAGGTTTGTCGAACCTCCACCTAAAATTTCATGGACAATCTACCATTTTTTGCAATGATTAACAAATTAAGGTTTGAAAAAAGCTCTGACTAGTGAAATAAAAATAAGAATGGTGGTTGGCCCGACTTGACTTATATTATTCAATTGTATACCAAACACGAAAAAAATCATAGGGGAAATTAAAAGTAGAGATATTTATAGAAATTGATATCATATTGTTTGATTAATGTGCATACGTGACAACTTTTGATTTTCAAATATGTATTAGATATATTTTTAGGATGAATATGGTATTCATATGTGTTTTAGATTTAGGACTGGGTAAATCTAGGGAACCAACACTATCATTAAACTATAGAAAACTAGACAAATTTATGGTTTGAATGTTCTAAATTCATAGTAGGATAGAGAGGTAACTATGTAGTATATTGGTGAGGCAATGAATGTTGTCCTTATTTTATCGGACATGTCCTAGAATAGGCCCAAGAAGTGATGTATTTTAGACCAAGTCATGATAAATTCATCCATCCCAATAAAAGCTCATGTTGGAAAATTTGTCTTGTAAAATGGAAGGAGATAGATGATAAAACATGTGGCTATTTATATAAGAAAAAATGCTTTAGGGACAACTGAAAGATTGTATTGAATCACAATTTTAGGTATGTAAACAAAAATAAGGTGTCCATAGTTTTCCACTCTAATAATGAGGTAGTTAGTGTTTCTAATAACTGAATAATCGGGCTACATTAGACACTCATTTTTGGTCTCATATAAAATTCTTCTGGGTATGTAGAGGATGGAATAGTCTCATGAAGATAAAGGACCAATATCCCCATGAAAAAATATGAGTGTGAACATGACCCCAATCCCCTTAATTAGGGACACAAGTAATATCCCTCAAGCAATCTCTTTATCCCACAAAAGTTGTGGTCATGAAATTGCAACTTTTGCATACCAAAATGAGAAATTACACATATTAAGGATCAAAACAATGATATAAAGAAAATTTAACTAGAAAAGTAAGTTGACTACCTCATCAGGATTTAAAAAAAAATAGACATAGGAATATATTTTTTAACTCAAGATCATAAACCAACTGAGGTATATAGGGAACACAAATTTTGTGGACAAAAAAAGGTGAAAAATAGAGGAGAAAAGATCATGAATTTGTGAACCCATTGAAAAGAGATGCTAAGATAGCATAAATTCAATGAGATCAAGGATATTATAGAAAATCCTTTCAATGTATTGTAGCTTTCATGAAGCAGAAGCAAATCAACACCAAGGAAACATTAATTTTCTTATATCAAGGAAAAAAATATATGCCCAGGGATTGCAACTTTCTTGAGCACAAAGAAAAGTGACAATAAGAGAATTTTTTGTACATTTATGGTGAAACAGTAAACCATGTGATGAAAATATTTTCTATTAATATTGTAATAAAGTGATAAAATGATGCAATGAAAACACAAGTTTTGTACAACAGGAGACAAATACAAAATGATGCAGTGAGAATACAACTTTATTACCTTAAAGAGAAAGAAAATATAATATCTAGTGAATAATGGTTGATGCTAACAAATTATTGATTTCATGAACTCTAGGAAACCAAACTATGCTATAAGATCAAAACTTTTATTGAAGTTAAAGAAAAATAATGCTAAGATAACAAAACTTCTACAAAATCTAGGAACTCATTACACCACACCTCAAGAACGGAATAGTGCATAGGAAGTATTGGGGAGACTGCAAAGGCAACAGGAGCCATCACCACTATCACAGTTGAGATGACTACTAACAAGAAAACAATGGGAGAGAAGTGGACTAAAGCCAGACACAAAGGCAAGTTAATGCACCCCATCTATTCAGTCCTTGTTGCATAGGAGGGTAAAGATTGGTCAATATGGTATCTACATCAAAGTCTAAAGTAATATATCTATCAAAAGTGGAAGTTCAAGTCATTGATGGAAAAGTGATCTACCTAAGTGTATAGTAGAGGGGAACATAGCCCGCGGGAGTGAGACAATAGCTAGCTACATTGTGGGCTTGAAGCCACATTGGTCAAATTTAGCGAACCAATGTGGATCGCTTAGATCTAGAACGTGAAAGGTTCTATTGAGGTCAGATCTAGGGGTAATGGTAACTTCATCATTGTGTATATGAATGAGGATGATCTTATCACTAGAATCAAAGGTGTCATTGGTTTGTTGATGGGGAATCGATGATCATTAAAATGTGGGAGAGGGGTGAGCCGATGGGAAAGATAAAGTTATCTGAGATCTCGATTTGGTTCAAAATCTATGACCTATCTGCTGAACTTTGGGTCAATAAGATGTTCACCAGGATTGGTTCATATATTGGTAAACCACTGAGGCCTAACAAGCTAACAACCAAATTTATAAGACTTGGATTCGCAAAGCTTCAAGTCCTTATTTTTGTTGATTTTGCTTTCATAAAGGAATAGGAGATACATAATTAGGATGGATAGACTGACATAATCTATTTTGAATAGGTGTGGGAGCCCTCAAGATGTCTTCACACTGGAAACTTTGTTCATGTATCCAAACTTTGTGACACCCCCATTTCTAAATAAATTATTTAGAAGGTCCTAGAGAGGGAAGGAAAGAATAAGACATAGGTTCTTAAATCCAATAAAACTTTGATTGAATATAAGGTTGAGATTTTAAGTGATGATGTTGAATATATGGTGAGTATTAGTTCTTCTATTGAAGACAATTTTGTTGGAAATAATCCACTACTATGTTAAAGATCAATGCTCATTTTCTTAGTGTAACATGGGATTGGTGACTCTAATGGATTGAGTATCACTCCAATACTGTCTCCTATCTAGAAGACACAAGGTATGAAATCCAAATCCCACCCACCCCCAAAATGCAGGTAAAGTATATAGCTAGGAGTATTCCTACATCTCTTGATAAGTTTTCTCTTCTATCAATCTATGAAGAAGGTGAAACTTCAAATGGGGTGAAATATGACGGTGAAGTTGTGGCTATTTCCTCATATCTCAATTTCTTGTTGAATGAATAGACTTCTCTCAATTATTGCATGGAACGTGAGAAGCATACATAACAAAATCCTCAAATAAAAGATGAGTTAAATAAAAATAAAACTGATATTTATATTATTATGGAATCTAGAGTGAAGGATGTATATATAAATTCTATGGTCAATTACATTTAGAGTGGTGCTAGCCACATTTCAAATTCTAGTAACTACTCTTACACTTGCATTATTCTTTGGTTGGATCCAATAATTGACATTAACAAAAATGTGGAGAGTGATCCGCTGATTCATTGTGAGATTCACTTCTATTATACCATTTTCTACATGTCGGTCATATATAGTGCTAATGATGATAATAATAGAGCTTCTATATGGAATTCTCTTTGTTTTTAGTAAACTTTCATGGTCGATGATGTATTCTTGGTGACTTCAATAATGTGTGTCTTAATAAAGATAAATGTGGGACACCCTCACTGCTAAGGGCATGAAATACTTTAAAAGTTTGCTTGTTGACACTAATCTTATTGAGATTTTAACTAAAGGCCGGTACTTCACTTGGTATATTAGAAATAAGAAAGTTGATAGCACCTTTTATAAAATTGATAGATTTTTTTGCAATCTACATTTACTTAATGAATTTCCTAATGTTTGGGAAGAAGTCATTTCTACAAAATGGTTAATGATCACCGTATTCTATCTATTCACTTCATAAATGTCAACAGAAGGAAAACCTCTTTTAGATCTATCAATTCTTGGGGTAAAAAAGGGTTTATGAAGATTGTTTAAAGTGCTTGGATAAATGACACTAGCATTAGTGCCCCGATATACAAAGTGGACATGAAGCTTCATGTAGTTAAAAATGCCTTAATTAAGTGCAAAGAAGATTCTATTAGTAATTTTCTCTCAAAGCCTAAATAGATGGAAGCTATTCAAACTGATCTTAAAATTAGAGATGATCTCAATCCACAAGATAAAGATTTGAATGTGCTTCTAGAAGATACAAGCAAGGGAGCTATAAAAGCTCTAGACGATGAGCAGATTTTTTTGAAGCAAAATTCTGGAGTACAATGGTTTAAAGAAGGTGATAGAAATACCTCAATTTTCCTCACATCCTTAAAAATTAGAAGAATTAAGAACAACATTTAGTTTCTCACTATTGATGATAATAATGGTCATCCTTTAAATGACTTTGATAGTCATATTTTTAATTACTACTCTCAACCTTTCAATTTTACATCTTCGGATTATGTTAGTTGCATGATGATTGGGTTGTTCCCACTATTTGTTCTAACCATCTTGACATTTTGAAGAAGAATATTTCTAAAGATGAGAGTGAATATCAGATTAAGAGTCTTAAGCTGGACAAAGATCCTGGCCTCTCAACAACCTTCTGGATCTTATTTTCAATGATATTTTAAAAGCTATTTGAGTTTCTTTGAAATTGGAAAGTTGCTCAGAGATTGCAATCATACTTCTATTACCTTGATTATAAATATTGCAGGTGCTTCTTGTCTAAAGGACATTCAACTTATACATGTACGTAATGTTATCTACAAAATCATCACCAATGCCCTTGCAAATACATCAATCTTAGTGCTTCATGGTCTTATTGATAAGAACCAAATTGCTTTTATCAAAGGTAGATCTATTGGTGATGCCATCCTCCTGGTGAATGATATCCTTAGTTCATTTTCTAACCATCATAGCCCTAGAAGAATATGTGTGAAGGCTAATATTTTTAAGGCCTATGATAGTGTTTGCAAGTATTTCATTCTATTTATGCTTGAAAAGATGTGATTCCCTTGAAGGTGGTTGAAATGGATTGATGTTTGTTTTAACACTACTTCTTTCTAAGTTTTAATTAATGACCCCGCTTCATCCCCTTTTGAATCTTCTAATGGAGTAAGGCAAGGAGACCCCCTAGTTTCATATCTTTTTGTTGTTTCTATGTAGAGTTTTTCGTCAGTCATAAACTCATTTGTTGCTAGAGATTTGATCAGGCCCATTAAAGCTTATGAAAAATTTGATATTTCACATATTGTTTTTGGTGATGACTTACTTGTCTTCACCAAGGCAAATGATAAATTGGCTCAATCTCTAAAGAAGATATTCACATATTGTCTGGTATGTCAAGTGTAAGTCAAGTCACCCTTGTCTTTTGAGAAAGATTATGAATCAAAGATATCTCCTTAAACCTAACATTAGCTTCCATATTGGTGGTGCTAACAAATTTCTTTTGTGGAAGAATCCATCATTGCCTTAGAACAAAACCTGTTAGATATTTTTGATAATCAACTTGTTTTTAGAATTGGCATGGGCTATGATTATAAAGTAAGTAGTTGCATTGTTGACAATTTATGGTGCTTTCCTATCATTTGTGGTGTTAATTTGATGTAAGAATTTCTTTATTCCCTCCCTCCTCTAAAAGGGGTTGAACATTACATCACTATAGATGGTAGAAATCGAGCCAAGTTGAAGGATTCCTAGGATTTGATCAAAACAAAGAATCCTAAAACCTATCGGGGGACTTGGATTTGGAGTAATAGAATTCCGAGGAGATGTTATTGCATCCTGTAGAAAGTTTTTCTAAATTAAATTCTCACTGTGATTATCTAAAAAGAGTTGGTTTCTGTTGTGCTTCAAAATGCATTCTTTTCAAAGTCAATTATGAAGATATTCAACATCTCTTCTTTAATTGTAATGTTATCTTCTGGACATGGGATCATTTTTCTATTGACTATGTGTCAAAGGCCTAAGTCAATGTAGGAGTTGTTGAGATTTAAGGATGAGAAGAAGTTTGCTTCTATTTTCATTCTATACCCTACTTGGTTGGAGAGCAATTTTTAGATCTTCTCTAACTCTGAAAGAGATGATGAAACTATTTGTCCCGAAAGCAACAAAGTACTCATTGCTTGTACATATGAATTTTATTCTTTTCAATTGTACATTTTCCATTATAGCAATATGGATTTATCCTGTTGACTAGTTTTATAAATACCTTTTTTAGAGAAATGGATGTAACACACTAAGTTCATAAAAGAAACTTATCTAAATGCTAGGTGGTAGCATAAGAGATAGACATAACATACCAAATTTTTTTAAACCCAAAGTTGTTTAATATTTGTAGGACATAAAACAAAATGATTCCAAGAAAGCATGCTTTTTATGGACCAAAGAAAATATGTCATAATATAATGCATCTAAGTGCCTACTATGGAGATAAATGCATTCTATCATCTTAGGATGAGGGTAAAAAATTAATAATGCAGAGTGAGGAGTTGTATATATGCAATGTGATGGTTTATGTGATGCATAACAATAACATTTCTCTTAAGAAAATGTCAATACAAAATAAATAATGGCCTTCTTATAGTGAGGATAGTAAAAATGAGAACAAAGATACTTTAGGGCGACGATAATCCAAATTACAATGATTTTCTCTTAGTAAATGGATGGCTCAATTTATAGTTTTAGTCTAGAGCCATGAAAACATGGTGTTAAAGAAAATAGTGTTCTAGTTTCAAGTGCATAGTTCATGACTACATACATAAGGGTAGGAATTGTAATTATGTGAATCTTAAATACAATGTGCCTTAAGAACGTAGACTCTATCAAGTGTCGTTCCTATAAAATATCATAAGACATTATTAGAGATGCCTTCTTGAGCGCATGCCATTGGTCAAAGGAATGTTTTCAAATATATATGACCAGAGTCACATTTATATTCGAATACAAAATTTGAATGCATCACATGCATCAAGTCAAGGTTACAATTGAAAATTTATTTTATTTACTTGGCAAATGAGATTTGAAACACCTAAAATTTCAATGGAAAAATATAACACCCCAGCTTAATAAAACATATACATTACTGAGGGAAATCTTAATTATCATTGGGATGCCTAAAAAATGTTAATTATTGCATAAAAAAATAACCTCATTCAACCGACATGTAAAAACAAATACAATTCTCATGTTTCAAGTTCCACATCATAAAACTTAAACTTTAAACTCAGCTAAACTAGCATATGATCCTCATATTAAATGAAAAAGAACTAAATGCCATAGGATAGTTGGCACCTCACCATGCTAAACTCCTAAATCATCCTTGATATGTATGCTCCTCAGTTATGCCCCTTACTCTTTTCTCCTACGGACATTGTGTCCCTAGCCATGCATGTAATAAAAATCACATTAAAGTAAGTGACATTGATACTTGTTATAAAAAAATAACTTGGACATAAGGAAAAAAATGGAATTATCTTAGAAATAAACTTGATTTCACATATTATGATCTTAGTGATTGATTATAGTGTCATCTAATCTGATGCACCAACTATACTCATAAGACCAGTAGGATCAACGAATGTTCCACTTGAACTCATGATTTTCATATGAGTGCCATAGTTTATGCTCCAATTGAGCTCACAATTGCTATTGAGTGACACTGTGTTTCATATGAACTCATAAAACCTAAAGGCCCGACATTAACATGGTGAGGACAAAATGATACAACCAATTGCATGTTTCATCATTAACTTGGAATGATTGACTTCACTTGGATTTAACATGAACATGACATGAATTCTTGAAATAACATTAAAAGCATAAGAATAATTCAATAACTTTTAGTAGACAATCATTCAAGTAATAATCGAATTGGAGTAGATATGCATATAATTTATTATGACCATGATACTAAATCAGAAGGTGATTCAAAATCAATATTAAATGCTCAGAGTGCATGGACCCGTTTACCTAAGCTTGCAGGAGTCCTATCATCCTTCTTATAACCAAATCTAATTACCTATACCAAAAAAATACTTGGTATTGATCTCTATATGAAATTAGGGTTGATTAGGGTTTAGGGGGTCTTGTTGATGATAGGTTTATTGCTCTTTTAATTGATGTGTTGTTGATCAGGTTAGGTTATTTTTATTAACTAGATACTAAATTAGATTCAATTTATTATTCATACACTTCATTAGGGGTTTAAAGTATTTGTTTTAAGGTTTCACAGGAAATCATCACATAGGGAGCAAACTAGGTCAAGAAAACATTAAAATTGGACTCTTATGAAAAACCCCTTTCTAAACATATTTTTTTGCATTTTTCTGACTTGGGATGGATTAGTTATGGATTTTGAAATCCAAACAATCATAAAATTTTGTTAAATTCACAATGGTTGTTATCCATAACCAAAGATGCTCAGCTTATCTGGACCAACTACGGTGTATATGGATCATATCCATGACTATTCATGAAGGAAACTAAACATTGGCCGAAAGGACAACCTTGACCATTATGTGCCTATTAAAAATTGAACTATAGGAGGGGAGGAAAAAATAGACACATTACCACTTGGGATCTTCATCTTCATACTAGAGGTGAAGACATCTAACTCCTAGAGCAAAAACCCGAAAGCCAAAACATGATTATGCTTCTTATCATTGGAACCCAAGGTTCTAGGCTCGTTGCCCGTCTCCAACCAGACCCAACAAAATAGAACTCACAATATGTGATATCTAGAATGATGATAATATACCTCCACCATGGTAGAGACGGGACATAATCAAATGGAAAATTGAAGGCAATAGAAATAAAAAAACTCCACAAGATGAAGGTATGTATGACTTTTCCATAGAAAAATAAAGAGAATCAAAATGCACAAATAGTAAGAATGAAATCTAGTTACTGATATTGCAAAAAACCCATGGAGATAGTTAAATATGGGGATTTCACTTTTGGGATTTAAGGAACACATTTGGAGATTTTCGGGGCACCTTGGTGGCTAGGCAAGATGGTGTAAATCTCCAAAATAGAGCGCAATGACAAAGTTGTCATGACAATGAACTCCTAGGGGCAATACTAGGGTGTTTTGCCAACCATGTTTCAAGAGTACTTGGGGGAGAAACAATGATCAATCTTTATTTGTGGGTATCCATTGATTGTCTATGCGGTCCTTCATATATAGTAGGGGGTTCTATAGTTGTTAGAGGTCATAAGAAGTCAAATTTCAGTGGTACAGGATAACCCTCATTGATTGAGATGTCCAGGGTATGAAATCCCATGGAGTCATGGACCGCTGTACTCAGGGAGGCATGGTGGGTGTTTCAGGAGTGTTTCAATTGGTTAAGCTCTACCAGGAGAGAAGAGAAAGTTGAAGATGATAAATGATGAGAATAAACAAGTATGATTGAATACTTATGTTACCAATGTATGCTCCTAACATGTATGGAGCTATGAATTAGGGTTTTGATTCTTGATAATATGAATTTGAAACCCTAATCGGCTAAAAAGGGAAACCCTAACCCTAATAATGGGAAGATTGTATTTATCTTGTATTACATGGTGATGATATGTACTTTATATTGTTTTTATCATGAAATACTAACCATGCAAGTATTATGAGTTGATGAGCATAGCTAGGCATGAGCTATGATGTTTCATATGATACAGATTAAATGGGCCTTGTGAGCCATGTGAAATACTTGTGCAACAATTATAATGTATACATGGGTCTGAGGACCTAGAGGTAATAGTTACCTGATAAGAGGTGACAATGTTCAATGATGAACTAAGGGTTTGAATACCTAGATCTAGCAATCATGATGTTGATAATGTTAAGGGATGAGAATTCCCAGTAATGTGACAAGAGACTGAGATTCCAAATGTGATGCATTCAATGTGTTCCAAAGATTATGAAAGTACTTGATAAATGTATTACACCTTTCATTGTAGCATATGTTATAATTCATGCTTGTAACTTGGCTGATGCTAAAAGATATTGTAATGCACCTAATTAAGTGGAACCTTATCATGTAGTTTCCCTGGCCATAGATCCATTCAGTGTCAGAATTTGTTGAATGGTGAAATGAGTTTAACTTAGAGAACATATTTTTGAATATGTGGGGGTGATGGGCAAAAATATCCTTATGTCCAAATAGGGATTGTTGTGTGATCTTTCCCTCATATACCGGGGTTGCTGTGTGATCTCCCCGAAGAAGAAAATATACCAGGGTTGTTGTGTGATCTCCTTGAAGAGAGTGCATGTTGCGGATGTAACTCTATAGCAAAGATGCAACTATACCCTCGCAAACTAATTGTAATTTGACACATGATGTCACTACCAGTGGTCTCGTATTGACCGATACATGTGAGGTCTTGGAAGCCATCTCTTCCTTTGACCTTGTATGGTATCGATGCTTTACGTAGCCGTGGTCGGTTGGAGCATGAGCGGTATACCTAATCTCCTCAGGGCATAATTGTGATTGTAAATATGTAATCAGTCGTGTAGTGTATTTGATTAACGATTGAATACATAAACATTGATTGATGTTACATTACTTTTATGCATCTTGAATGGATAGATGTTATATGTGTTCTTCATATTCCTTATAAAGTGAATAGACGATTTATTACTCTATCATAGATAGCTGCATTGCTTTAAAAGATGATATTTCTCTGTTATGGTTATAAATAGTGATTAATCTTGATTATTAATATAAAAGATCCTCTTCTCAGTTTATACTATTTACCTATGATAATAATGTTGTTGGCAGAGAGTTATATCTCTCGCTGGGACTTTTGTCTCACCCTGTTGGTCCCAACATTTTAGGTGAACACGAACAAGGAGGTAGAGACCGTACTGTAGAGGGAGGACAACAGTAACAAGGACAATAGTAATAACTCAGGTTGAGTGTGTTGTTTGTCATGTCTTGTAGATAGAAGTCTTATGTATCGTCTATGTACTCTCAGTCCCTTCGGAGTTAGTAAGTAATGGTTTTATAAACAATCTGAGATTTTGGCTGGTATGCCTCAAGGTTTTATGTTGCTTATGTATATGTTTGGGAAAAACAACTAGTATATGATATCCTCTAGATGAGATGGTATAATGTATGTACAATGTGAACCATGATGTATATATTTCTTCAGTTATTTCTTTAAGAGTTTCCTAGAAATGGATCTCTTTAAAAAATGGTTTTAACTTTTAGTGATTTTCATTAATCCACTGCTAATGGTTATTCTGCATAATTACTGTGCGATTTGGATGTCAGTTTGATAACAGTCGTCACAATGTGCTTAAAATTAAGCTTCATAAAATATGGTGGTTAATTGAGGCCAGCTTCCTAGACATATTGGGCCTACTAAGCTAGGGCATGTTATCCTTCAATTGTCCACATGGAACAAATTTTTTGCTTCAAAAACATTAATGTCCCTTCTTTTAATTATTAATCTTATCTTTAGCCACTATGTGTGTGGATTTTCATTTTTGAGGAACCCATATTCATTAATTATATTGGTGCTATGAGACTATATGCTTAAAATTAAACTTCATAAATGATGGTGGTTCATTGAGGCCAACTTCCTGGACATATTAGGCATGTTATACTTCAACTGTCCAAAAAAATTACTTCAAGAAACTTTAATGTCCCTTCTTGTCATTATTAATCCCTTACTTTTAGCCGCTATGTGTGTGGCTTTTGATTTTTGAAGAATCCAACTTCATTAATTATATTGGTGCAATGAGACTATGCTCTTAAAATTAAGCTTCATAAAAAATGGTGGTTCGTTGAGGTTAAATTATATTTGTGTGATGAGACTATATGCTTAAAATTAAGTTTCATAAAGGACGGTGGTTCATTGAGGCCAGCTGTCTAGACATATTTTGGCATGTTATCCTTCAACTGTCCAATACTTTTACTTTAAGAAGCCTTATTCTTCCTTCTTGTCATTATTAATCCCTTACTTTTAGCCACTATGTGTGTGGCTTTTGATTTTTGAAGAACCCAACTTCATTAATTATTGGTGCGATGAGACTATGCGCTTAAAATTAAGCTTCCTAAAAAAATATGGTTCATTGAGGGCAACATTCTAGACACATTGGGCCTGCTGAGTAAGGGCGTGTTATGCTTCCACTGTCATAGTGGGAGGTGATTTCTGCTCCATGAAACCAGCCTAGCATAGTTCCCTCCACTCTAGAACATGTGCTTAAAATTAAGTTTCATAAAGTATTATGGTTCACTGAGGCCAGCTGCCTAGACATATTGGGTTTGTTATCCTGCAACTGTTCAAAAATTTTACTTCAAAAAACCTTAATGTCCCTTCTTGTCATTATTAATCCCTTACTTTTAGCCGTTATGTGTGTGGTTTTTGAATTTTGAAAAACCCAACTTCATTAATTATATTGTTGTGATGAGACTATGTGCTTAAAATTAAGCTTCATAAAAATCATGGTTCATTGAGGCCATCATTCTAGACATATTGGGCATGTTGAGCAAGGGCATGTTATAATTTCATTATCCACAGTGGGAGGTGATTGATTCTATGTGAAACTGGCCTAGCATTGTACCCTCCACTCTAGACTGTGTGCTTAAAATTAAGTTTCATAAAAGATGGTGGTTCATTGAGGCCATCTTCCTAGACATATTGGACATGTTATCTTTCAATTGTACACAATTTTTACTCCAAAAAACCTTAATGTCCCTTCTTTTCATTATTAATACCTTACTTTTATTCGTTATGTGTGTGGCTTTTGATTTTTGAAAAACCCAACTTCATTATATATTGGTGGAATGAGAGTATGTTCTTAAAATTAAGCTTCAGAAAAAAATGGGGTTCGTTAAGGCTAGCATTCTAGACATATTGGGTTTGCCGAGCAAGGGCATGTTATCCTTCCATTGTCCATAGTGGGAGGTGATTGTTGCTCTAGGAAATGAGCCTAGCACAGTGCCCCCCACTCTACACTATGTGCTTTAAATTAAGTTTCATAAAGGATGGCGGTTCATTGAGGCCAATTGCCCAGACATATTGGGCATGTTATCCTTCAACTGTCCAAAAATTTTACTTCAAGAAACCTTAATGTAACTTCTTGTCATTATTAATCCCTTACTTTTAGCCACTATGTGTGTGACTTTTGATTTTTGAAGAACCCAACTTCATTAATTATACTGGAGTGATGAGACTATGCCCTTAAAATTAAGCTTCATAAAAAATCATAGTTCATTAAGGCCAACATTCTAGACATATTGGGCATGTTGAGCAAGGGCATGTTATCCTTCCATTGTCCATAGTGGGAGGTGATTGTTGCTCAGAGAAACCAGCGTAGCACAGTGCCCTCCACTCTAAAGTATGTGCTTAAAGTTAAGTTTCATAAAGGATGGTGGTTCATTGAGGCCAGCTGCCTAGACATATTGGGCATGTTATGCTTCAACTGTATAAAATTTTTACTTCAAAAAAACTTAATGTCCCTTCCTATCATTATTAATCCCTTGCTTTTGGCCGCTATGATTGTGGCTTTTGGTTTTTAAAGAACCCAACTTCATTAATTATATTGGTGTGATGAGACTATGCACTTAAAATTAAGCTTCATAGAAAATCATGGTTCATTACGCAGATGAGACTATGCACTTAATATGTTATCCATCCATTGTACAGAATGGGAAGTGATTGCTTCTCTATGAAACTAGCCTAGCATAGTTCCCTCCACTCTAGACTTTGTGCTAAAAATCAAGTTTCATAAAAGATGGTGGTTCAGTGAGGCCAGCTGCCCAGACATATTGGACATTTATCCTTCAACTGTCTAACAAATTACTTCAAAAAACCTTAATGTCCCTTCTTGTCATTATTGATCCCTTACTTTTAGCCGATATGTGTATGGATTTTGATTTTTGAAGAACCCAACTTCATTAAGAGTCATATGGACTATAGAGTCTTGAAAAGGAAAGGATTCTGTTGAGGAGGATGATTCCTGTTCACGGGGATGCATATCTGGTAGTCCAACCCAATCCAAATTCTCAAATTCTCAAAAAGAGAGCGTGACACATCAAAACATGGGTAACTTAGGAATTTGGTCAAGTATACCAACTTATAGATAATCTGGGGTTCAAACTATACAACTTTCCCTTCTAAATAAATTGGGGGTTCTAGAATTATCTAATTAAGCTCAAACTTGACATCTAAATGAATTGGGACATGAACTCAATTTTGAAGTTAGATTTCACCTTTAACATATAATTTTATGGGTTCTAATGTTGTAAGGATTGAGGGTCATAATACACATACTTATTAGTATTATCACCAACATTCAGTAATTATGGTGTTAATAAACTTCCCATTTTTATCAACAAGGTTATCTTAGATTATCTGGGTTCTTTTGGTTGAAATTGTGGAAACCCTCCATTCTAAATGAGATTACTCAAAACCAAAACATGATTGATCACAAATTAATCACATAAATAAAAAGGGGAAACCGATCTGAACCTCTTCAACATAACCAATAACATTTACATAAAGGCCTGACATCTTGCATTATGAATTCATATATTATACCAAGTATCCTTTACAATTATCTTGTGACCTCAACCACAATATATTTACAGAAGGTGTCATTCACATATACAACATGTACAACATCATAATGTTATCAAAAGCTTGAATCAGTGAAGTATCATATACAAAACTTTCTTGCCTGGACCTGAGAGTACATGGACGACTCTAGGATACACTAGACATCTATCAACCTTCTTCTATGGTTATTCAAAATAGCTCATCCTCACTGCCACGGGTCTGTCGGAACTGCTAAAGACCATCTAAAAAGATGTGTTGACCCATGAGGTGAGACCATGTCTTAGAAAGACATGTAACCCTCAACAACATTTATTGCTTATAGTAGGTTATATAATTAAACAAATATAGCAGATAATATAACATGATTGAACTTCTAGATATAAAAGATTCATTAAGAACACTCATAATTAGAGTCTTAAATATTGAATTGAAAGATTAATATAGTAACAAAACATCAGGTGTAGCTAACATCATAAGCATAGATATTATCATAATCATAATTGATATCTCTTACCACATTATACATCATCTATATATTAGAAGAATCAAAGAAAGGGTTATCATCCAATGTGAATCACTGAATAACCCTAACAGATATGCTACATAGTTGAATTACATATTTTATTAAGTCTTGGGGAGTATGAGGCATACGACTCAAACTTCCAACTGACCACCGCAAAGTCACAATCAGTTTCGTACAAGATCTAGGAGAGATGGAATCCTAATATCTCTTCCTCTTAGTCAGTAGGATTTCTCCATAGTGACATATTAGTCAATCTGCAATCAACCAAGTCTGCCCTTGGTACATAGGCCATGACACTAGAAATCAAGGTATTCAACCCTATCATCTGAGGAACAACCGTAGCTGTCCTAAATTACATCACATATACATATTCATATTCATCCAAAATACGACCTTGAGCGTTCTCCATAATGTTGGGATCAAGATGATAGGGATACACCCTCCCTACACCCTCATATAGTCAATAGTATATGAGTCTGAGTTTCCCTTCTATACTAGTTTCCCTATCCATCATGTTCTAACACTGGAATGGTTTTTGACACATGGCATTGTGAGTACAGGCTGCATCAATCAAGTTGCATACAAACCCAAATTCATTTCTATAAAACATTGGTATATAAGAAATCCATAAGATATAAAATGTATGAGATAAGTTATTTATCACAAAGTCATAAGGTACTAGTTCATTGTCATCCATGAAGGGACTGTATTTTCACCAGGGCTCAAAACATGCCCAAAACCCATTTAGGCCAAAACAACATTACTCCTCAAGTACATAATTATCCTTCCATGCCCTATAGAGGGATAACATATCTTCAACACACTTATTACCTTCAGACTCAACATCAGGAGCCATCAATCATAAGGAATAGTTATGACATTTCTAAGAGTAACATATAGAAGTTACTTTTAGCAATATGAAATGTGTCTATTCATCTTTGATTCATTGTGAGATTCAATTCTATTATACCATTTTCTACATGTCGGTCATATATGGTGCTAATGATGATAATAATAGAGCTTCTATATGGAATTCTCTTTGTTTTTAGTAAACTTTCATGGTCGATGATGTATTCTTGGTGACTTCAATAATGTGTGTCTTAATAAAGATAAACGTGGGACACTCTCACTGCTAAGGGCATGAAAGACTTTAAAAGTTTGCTTGTTGACACTAATCTTATTAAGATTTTAACTAAAGGCCGGTACTTCACTTGGTATATTAGAAATAAGAAAGTTGATAGCACCTTTTATAAAATTGATAGATTTTTTTGCAATCTACATTTACTTAATGAATTTCCTAATGTTTGGGAAGAAGTCATTTCTACAAAATGGTTAATGATCACCGTATTCTATCTATTCACTTCATAAATGTCAACAGAAGGAAAACCTCTTTTAGATCTATCAATTCTTGGGGTAAAAAAGGGTTTATGAAGATTGTTTAAAGTGCTTGGATAAATGACACTAGCATTAGTGCCCCGATATACAAAGTGGACATGAAGCTTCATGTAGTTAAAAATGCCTTAATTAAGTGCAAAGAAGATTCTATTAGTAATTTTCTCTCAAAGCCTAAATAGATGGAAGCTATTCAAACTGATCTTAAAATTAGAGATGATCTCAATCCACAAGATAAAGATTTGAATGTGCTTCTAGAAGATACAAGCAAGGGAGCTATAAAAGCTCTAGACGATGAGCAGATTTTTTTGAAGCAAAATTCTGGAGTACAATGGTTTAAAGAAGGTGATAGAAATACCTCAATTTTCCTCACATCCTTAAAAATTAGAAGAATTAAGAACAACATTTAGTTTCTCACTATTGATGATAATAATGGTCATCCTTTAAATGACTTTGATAGTCATATTTTTAATTACTACTCTCAACCTTTCAATTTTACATCTTCGGATTATGTTAGTTGCATGATGATTGGGTTGTTCCCACTATTTGTTCTAACCATCTTGACATTTTGAAGAAGAATATTTCTAAAGATGAGAGTGAATATCAGATTAAGAGTCTTAAGCTGGACAAAGATCCTGGCCTCTCAACAACCTTCTGGATCTTATTTTCAATGATATTTTAAAAGCTATTTGAGTTTCTTTGAAATTGGAAAGTTGCTCAGAGATTGCAATCATACTTCTATTACCTTGATTATAAATATTGCAGGTGCTTCTTGTCTAAAGGACATTCAACTTATACATGTACGTAATGTTATCTACAAAATCATCACCAATGCCCTTGCAAATACATCAATCTTAGTGCTTCATGGTCTTATTGATAAGAACCAAATTGCTTTTATCAAAGGTAGATCTATTGGTGATGCCATCCTCCTGGTGAATGATATCCTTAGTTCATTTTCTAACCATCATAGCCCTAGAAGAATATGTGTGAAGGCTAATATTTTTAAGGCCTATGATAGTGTTTGCAAGTATTTCATTCTATTTATGCTTGAAAAGATGTGATTCCCTTGAAGGTGGTTGAAATGGATTGATGTTTGTTTTAACACTACTTCTTTCTAAGTTTTAATTAATGACCCCGCTTCATCCCCTTTTGAATCTTCTAATGGAGTAAGGCAAGGAGACCCCCTAGTTTCATATCTTTTTGTTGTTTCTATGTAGAGTTTTTCGTCAGTCATAAACTCATTTGTTGCTAGAGATTTGATCAGGCCCATTAAAGCTTATGACAAATTTGATATTTCACATATTGTTTTTGGTGATGACTTACTTGTCTTCACCAAGGCAAATGATAAATTGGCTCAATCTCTAAAGAAGATATTCACATATTGTCTGGTATGTCAAGTGTAAGTCAAGTCACCCTTGTCTTTTGAGAAAGCTTATGAATCAAAGATATCTCCTTAAACCTAACATTAGCTTCCATATTGGTGGTGCTAACAAATTTCTTTTGTGGAAGAATCCATCATTGCCTTAGAACAAAACCTGTTAGATATTTTTGATAATCAACTTGTTTTTAGAATTGGCATGGGCTATGATTATAAAGTAAGTAGTTGCATTGTTGACAATTTATGGTGCTTTCCTATCATTTGTGGTGTTAATTTGATGTAAGAATTTCTTTATTCCCTCCCTCCTCTAAAAGGGGTTGAACATTACATCACTATAGATGGTAGAAATCGAGCCAAGTTGAAGGATTCCTAGGATTTGATCAAAACAAAGAATCCTAAAACCTATCGGGGGACTTGGATTTGGAGTAATAGAATTCCGAGGAGATGTTATTGCATCCTGTAGAAAGTTTTTCTAAATTAAATTCTCACTGTGATTATCTAAAAAGAGTTGGTTTCTGTTGTGCTTCAAAATGCATTCTTTTCAAAGTCAATTATGAAGATATTCAACATCTCTTCTTTAATTGTAATGTTATCTTCTGGATATGGGATCATTTTTCTATTGACTATGTGTCAAAGGCCTAAGTCAATGTAGGAGTTGTTGAGATTTAAGGATGAGAAGAAGTTTGCTTCTATTTTCATTCTATACCCTACTTGGTTGGAGAGCAATTTTTAGATCTTCTCTAACTCTGAAAGAGATGATGAAACTATTTGTCCCGAAAGCAACAAAGTACTCATTGCTTGTACATATGAATTTTATTATTTTCAATTGTACATTTTCCATTATAGCAATATGGATTTATCCTGTTGACTAGTTTTATAAATACCTTTTTTAGAGAAATGGATGTAACACACTAAGTTCATAAAAGAAACTTATCTAAATGCTAGGTGGTAGCATAAGAGATAGACATAACATACCAAATTTTTTTAAACCCAAAGTTGTTTAATATTTGTAGGACATAAAACAAAATGATTCCAAGAAAGCATGCTTTTTATGGACCAAAGAAAATATGTCATAATATTATGCATCTAAGTGCCTACTATGGAGATAAATGCATTCTATCATCTTAGGATGAGGGTAAAAAATTAATAATGCAGAGTGAGGAGTTGTATATATGCAATGTGATGGTTTATGTGATGCATAACAATAACATTTCTCTTAAGAAAATGTCAATACAAAATAAATAATGGCCTTCTTATAGTGAGGATAGTAAAACTGAGAACAAAGATACTTTAGGGCGACGATAATCCAAATTACAATGATTTTCTCTTAGTAAATGGATGGCTCAATTTATAGTTTTAGTCTAGAGCCATGAAAACATGGTGTTAAAGAAAATAGTGTTCTAGTTTCAAGTGCATAGTTCATGACTACATACATAAGGGTAGGAATTGTAATTATGTGAATCTTAAATACAATGTGCCTTAAGAACGTAGACTCTATCAAGTGTCGTTCCTATAAAATATCATAAGACATTATTAGAGATGCCTTCTTGAGCGCATGCCATTGGTCAAATGAATGTTTTCAAATATATATGACCAGAGTCACATTTATATTCGAATACAAAATTTGAATGCATCACATGCATCAAGTCAAGGTTACAATTGAAAATTTATTTTATTTACTTGGCAAATGAGATTTGAAACACCTAAAATTTCAATGGAAAAATATAACACCCCAGCTTAATAAAACATATACATTACTGAGGGAAATCTTAATTATCATTGGGATGCCTAAAAAATGTTAATTATTGCATAAAAAAATAACCTCATTCAACCGACATGTAAAAACAAATACAATTCTCATGTTTCAAGTTCCACATCATAAAACTTAAACTTTAAACTCAGCTAAACTAGCATATGATCCTCATATTAAATGAAAAAGAACTAAATGCCATAGGATAGTTGGCACCTCACCATGCTAAACTCCTAAATCATCCTTGATATGTATGCTCCTCAGTTATGCCCCTTACTCTTTTCTCCTACGGACATTGTGTCCCTAGCCATGCATGTAATAAAAATCACATTAAAGTAAGTGACATTGATACTTGTTATAAAAAAATAACTTGGACATAAGGAAAAAAATGGAATTATCTTAGAAATAAACTTGATTTCACATATTATGATCTTAGTGATTGATTATAGTGTCATCTAATCTGATGCACCAACTATACTCATAAGACCAGTAGGATCAACAAATGTTCCACTTGAACTCATGATTTTCATATGAGTGCCATAGTTTATGCTCCAATTGAGCTCACAATTGCTATTGAGTGACACTGTGTTTCATATGAACTCATAAAACCTAAAGGCCCGACATTAACATGGTGAGGACAAAATGATACAACCAATTGCATGTTTCATCATTAACTTGGAATGATTGACTTTACTTGGATTTAACATGAACATGACATGAATTCTTGAAATAACATTAAAAGCATAAGAATAATTCAATAACTTTTAGTAGACAATCATTCAAGTAATAATCGAATTGGAGTAGATATGCATATAATTTATTATGACCATGATACTAAATCAGAAGGTGATTCAAAATCAATATTAAATGCTCAGAGTGCATGGACCCGTTTACCTAAGCTTGCAGGAGTCCTATCATCCTTCTTATAACCAAATCTAATTACCTATACCAAAAAAATACTTGGTATTGATCTCTATATGAAATTAGGGTTGATTAGGGTTTAGGGGGTCTTGTTGATGATAGGTTTATTGCTCTTTTAATTGATGTGTTGTTGATCAGGTTAGGTTATTTTTATTAACTAGATACTAAATTAGATTCAATTTATTATTCATACACTTCATTAGGGGTTTAAAGTATTTGTTTTAAGGTTTCACAGGAAATCATCACATAGGGAGCAAACTAGGTCAAGAAAACATTAAAATTGGACTCTTATGAAAAACCCCTTTCTAAACATATTTTTTTGCATTTTTCTGACTTGGGATGGATTAGTTATGGATTTTGAAATCCAAACAATCATAAAATTTTGTTAAATTCACAATGGTTGTTATCCATAACCAAAGATGCTCAGCTTATCTGGACCAACTACGGTGTATATGGATCATATCCATGACTATTCATGAAGGAAACTAAACATTGGCCGAAAGGACAACCTTGACCATTATGTGCCTATTAAAAATTGAACTATAGGAGGGGAGGAAAAAATAGACACATTACCACTTGGGATCTTCATCTTCATACTAGAGGTGAAGACATCTAACTCCTAGAGCAAAAACCCGAAAGCCAAAACATGATTATGCTTCTTATCATTGGAACCCAAGGTTCTAGGCTCGTTGCCCGTCTCCAACCAGACCCAACAAAATAGAACTCACAATATGTGATATCTAGAATGATGATAATATACCTCCACCATGGTAGAGACGGGACATAATCAAATGGAAAATTGAAGGCAATAGAAATAAAAAAACTCCACAAGATGAAGGTATGTATGACTTTTCCATAGAAAAATAAAGAGAATCAAAATGCACAAATAGTAAGAATGAAATCTAGTTACTGATATTGCAAAAAACCCATGGAGATAGTTAAATATGGGGATTTCACTTTTGGGATTTAAGGAACACATTTGGAGATTTTCGGGGCACCTTGGTGGCTAGGCAAGATGGTGTAAATCTCCAAAATAGAGCGCAATGACAAAGTTGTCATGACAATGAACTCCTAGGGGCAACACTAGGGTGTTTTGCCAACCATGTTTCAAGAGTACTTGGGGGAGAAACAATGATCAATCTTTATTTGTGGGTATCCATTGATTGTCTATGCGGTCCTTCATATATAGTAGGGGGTTCTATAGTTGTTAGAGGTCATAAGAAGTCAAATTTCAGTGGTACAGGATAACCCTCATTGATTGAGATGTCCAGGGTATGAAATCCCATGGAGTCATGGACCGCTGTACTCAGGGAGGCATGGTGGGTGTTTCAGGAGTGTTTCAATTGGTTAAGCTCTACCAGGAGAGAAGAGAAAGTTGAAGATGATAAATGATGAGAATAAACAAGTATGATTGAATACTTATGTTATCAATGTATGCTCCTAACATGTATGGAGCTATGAATTAGGGTTTTGATTCTTGATAATATGAATTTGAAACCCTAATCGGCTAAAAAGGGAAACCCTAACCCTAATAATGGGAAGATTGTATTTATCTTGTATTACATGGTGATGATATGTACTTTATATTGTTTTTATCATGAAATACTAACCATGCAAGTATTATGAGTTGATGAGCATAGCTAGGCATGAGCTATGATGTTTCATATGATACAGATTAAATGGGCCTTGTGAGCCATGTGAAATACTTGTGCAACAATTATAATGTATACATGGGTCTGAGGACCTAGAGGTAATAGTTACCTGATAAGAGGTGACAATGTTCAATGATGAACTAAGGGTTTGAATACCTAGATCTAGCAATCATGATGTTGATAATGTTAAGGGATGAGAATTCCCAGTAATGTGACAAGAGACTGAGATTCCAAATGTGATGCATTCAATGTGTTCCAAAGATTATGAAAGTATTTGATAAATGTATTACACCTTTCATTGTAGCATATGTTATAATTCATGCTTGTAACTTGGCTGATGCTAAAAGATATTGTAATGCACCTAATTAAGTGGAACCTTATCATGTAGTTTCCCTGGCCATAGATCCATTCAGTGTCAGAATTTGTTGAATGGTGAAATGAGTTTAACTTAGAGAACATATTTTTGAATATGTGGGGGTGATGGGCAAAAATATCCTTATGTCCAAATAGGGATTGTTGTGTGATCTTTCCCTCATATACCGGGGTTGCTGTGTGATCTCCCCGAAGAAGAAAATATACCAGGGTTGTTGTGTGATCTCCTTGAAGAGAGTGCATGTTGCGGATGTAACTCTATAGCAAAGATGCAACTATACCCTCGCAAACTAATTGTAATTTGACACATGATGTCACTACCAGTGGTCTCGTATTGACCGATACATGTGAGGTCTTGGAAGCCATCTCTTCCTTTGACCTTGTATGGTATCGATGCTTTACGTAGCCGTGGTCGGTTGGAGCATGAGCGGTATACCTAATCTCCTCAGGGCATAATTGTGATTGTAAATATGTAATTAGTCGTGTAGTGTATTTGATTAACGATTGAATACATAAACATTGATTGATGTTACATTACTTTTATGCATCTTGAATGGATAGATGTTATATGTGTTCTTCATATTCCTTATAAAGTGAATAGACGATTTATTACTCTATCATAGATAGCTGCATTGCTTTAAAAGATGATATTTCTCTGTTATGGTTATAAATAGTGATTAATCTTGATTATTAATATAAAAGATCCTCTTCTCAGTTTTATACTATTTACCTATGATAATAATGTTGTTGGCAGAGAGTTATATCTCTCGCTGGGACTTTTGTCTCACCCTGTTGGTCCCAACATTTTAGGTGAACACGAACAAGGAGGTAGAGACCGTACTGTAGAGGGAGGACAACAGTAACAAGGACAATAGTAATAACTCAGGTTGAGTGTGTTGTTTGTCATGTCTTGTAGATAGAAGTCCTATGTATCGTCTATGTACTCTCAGTCCCTTCGGAGTTAGTAAGTAATGGTTTTATAAACAATCTGAGATTTTGGCTGGTATGCCTCAAGGTTTTATGTTGCTTATGTATATGTTTGGGAAAAACAACTAGTATATGATATCCTCTAGATGAGATGGTATAATGTATGTACAATGTGAACCATGATGTATATATTGCTTCGGTTATTTCTTTAAGAGTTTCCTAGAAATGGATCTCTTTAAAAAATGGTTTTAACTTTTAGTGATTTTCATTAATCCACTGCTAATGGTTATTCTGCATAATTACTGTGCGATTTGGATGTCAGTTTGATAGCAGTCGTCACAATGTGCTTAAAATTAAGCTTCATAAAATATGGTGGTTAATTGAGGCCAGCTTCCTAGACATATTGGGCCTACTAAGCTAGGGCATGTTATCCTTCAATTGTCCACATGGAACAAATTTTTTGCTTCAAAAACATTAATGTCCCTTCTTTTAATTATTAATCTTATCTTTAGCCACTATGTGTGTGGATTTTCATTTTTGAGGAACCCATATTCATTAATTATATTGGTGCTATGAGACTATATGCTTAAAATTAAACTTCATAAATGATGGTGGTTCATTGAGGCCAACTTCCTGGACATATTAGGCATGTTATACTTCAACTGTCCAAAAAAATTACTTCAAGAAACTTTAATGTCCCTTCTTGTCATTATTAATCCCTTACTTTTAGCCGCTATGCGTGTGGCTTTTGATTTTTGAAGAATCCAACTTCATTAATTATATTGGTGCAATGAGACTATGCTCTTAAATTAAGCTTCATAAAAAATGGTGGTTCGTTGAGGTTAAATTATATTTGTGTGATGAGACTATATGCTTAAAATTAAGTTTCATAAAGGACGGTGGTTCATTGAGGCCAACTGTCTAGACATATTTTGGCATGTTATCCTTCAACTGTCCAATACTTTTACTTTAAGAAGCCTTATTCTTCCTTCTTGTCATTATTAATCCCTTACTTTTAGCCACTATGTGTGTGGCTTTTGATTTTTGAAGAACCCAACTTCATTAATTATTGGTGCGATGAGACTATGCGCTTAAAATTAAGCTTCCTAAAAAAATATGGTTCATTGAGGGCAACATTCTAGACACATTGGGCCTGCTGAGTAAGGGCGTGTTATCCTTCCACTGTCATAGTGGGAGGTGATTGCTGCTCCATGAAACCAGCCTAGCATAGTTCCCTCCACTCTAGAACATGTGCTTAAAATTAAGTTTCATAAAGTATTATGGTTCACTGAGGCCAGCTGCCTAGACATATTGGGTTTGTTATCCTGCAACTGTTCAAAAATTTTACTTCAAAAAACCTTAATGTCCCTTCTTGTCATTATTAATCCCTTACTTTTAGCCGTTATGTGTGTGGTTTTTGAATTTTGAAAAACCCAACTTCATTAATTATATTGTTGTGATGCGACTATGTGCTTAAAATTAAGCTTCATAAAAATCATGGTTCATTGAGGCCATCATTCTAGACATATTGGGCATGTTGAGCAAGGGCATGTTATAATTTCATTATCCATAGTGGGAGGTGATTGATTCTATGTGAAACTGGCCTAGCATTGTACCCTCCACTCTAGACTGTGTGCTTAAAATTAAGTTTCATAAAAGATGGTGGTTCATTGAGGCCATCTTCCTAGACATATTGGACATGTTATCTTTCAATTGTACACAATTTTTACTCCAAAAAACCTTAATGTCCCTTCTTTTCATTATTAATACCTTACTTTTATTCGTTATGTGTGTGGCTTTTGATTTTTGAAAAACCCAACTTCATTATATATTGGTGCAATGAGAGTATGTTCTTAAAATTAAGCTTCAGAAAAAAATGGGGTTCGTTAAGGCTAGCATTCTAGACATATTGGGTTTGCTGAGCAAGGGCATGTTATCCTTCCATTGTCCATAGTGGGAGGTGATTGTTGCTCTAGGAAACGAGCCTAGCATAGTGCCCCCCACTCTACACTATGTGCTTTAAATTAAGTTTCATAAAGGATGGCGGTTCATTGAGGCCAATTGCCCAGACATATTGGGCATGTTATCCTTCAACTGTCCAAAAATTTTACTTCAAGAAACCTTAATGTAACTTCTTGTCATTATTAATCCCTTACTTTTAGCCACTATGTGTGTGACTTTTGATTTTTGAAGAACCCAACTTCATTAATTATACTGGAGTGATGAGACTATGCCCTTAAAATTAAGCTTCATAAAAAATCATAGTTCATTAAGGCCAACATTCTAGACATATTGGGCATGTTGAGCAAGGGCATGTTATCCTTCCATTGTCCATAGTGGGAGGTGATTGTTGCTCAGAGAAACCAGCATAGCACAATGCCCTCCACTCTAAAGTATGTGCTTAAAGTTAAGTTTCATAAAGGATGGTGGTTCATTGAGGCCAGCTGCCTAGACATATTGGGCATGTTATGCTTCAACTGTATAAAATTTTTACTTCAAAAAAACTTAATGTCCCTTCCTATCATTATTAATCCCTTGCTTTTGGCCGCTATGATTGTGGCTTTTGGTTTTTAAAGAACCCAACTTCATTAATTATATTGGTGTGATGAGACTATGCACTTAAAATTAAGCTTCATAGAAAATCATGGTTCATTACGCAGATGAGACTATGCACTTAATATGTTATCCATCCATTGTACAGAATGGGAAGTGATTGCTTCTCTATGAAACTAGCCTAGCATAGTTCCCTCCACTCTAGACTTTGTGCTAAAAATCAAGTTTCATAAAAGATGGTGGTTCAGTGAGGCCAGCTGCCCAGACATATTGGACATTTATCCTTCAAATGTCTAACAAATTACTTCAAAAAACCTTAATGTCCCTTCTTGTCATTATTGATCCCATACTTTTAGCCGATATGTGTATGGATTTTGATTTTTGAAGAACCCAACTTCATTAAGAGTCATATGGACTATAGAGTCTTGAAAAGGAAAGGATTCTGTTGAGGAGGATGATTCCTGTTCACGGGGATGCATATCTGGTAGTCCAACCCAATCCAAATTCTCAAATTCTCAAAAAGAGAGCGTGACACATCAAAACATGGGTAACTTAGGAATTTGGTCAAGTATACCAACTTATAGATAATCTGGGGTTCAAACTATACAACTTTCCCTTCTAAATAAATTGGGGGTTCTAGAATTATCTAATTAAGCTCAAACTTGACATCTAAATGAATTGGGACATGAACTCAATTTTGAAGTTAGATTTCACCTTTAACATATAATTTTATGGGTTCTAATGTTGTAAGGATTGAGGGTCATAATACACATACTTATTAGTATTATCACCAACATTCAGTAATTATGGTGTTAATAAACTTCCCATTTTTATCAACAAGGTTATCTTAGATTATCTGGGTTCTTTTGGTTGAAATTGTGGAAACCCTCCATTCTAAATGAGATTACTCAAAACCAAAACATGATTGATCACAAATTAATCACATAAATAAAAAGGGGAAACCGATCTGAACCTCTTCAACATAACCAATAACATTTACATAAAGGCCTGACATCTTGCATTATGAATTCATATATTATACCAAGTATCCTTTACAATTATCTTGTGACCTCAACCACAATATATTTACAGAAGGTGTCATTCACATATACAACATGTACAACATCATAATGTTATCAAAAGCTTGAATCAGTGAAGTATCATATACAAAACTTTCTTGCCTGGACCTGAGAGTACATGGACGACTCTAGGATACACTAGACATCTATCAACCTTCTTCTATGGTTATTCAAAATAGCTCATCCTCACTGCCACGGGTCTGTCGGAACTGCTAAAGACCATCTAAAAAGATGTGTTGACCCATGAGGTGAGACCATGTCTTAGAAAGACATGTAACCCTCAACAACATTTATTGCTTATAGTAGGTTATATAATTAAACAAATATAGCAGATAATATAACATGATTGAACTTCTAGATATAAAAGATTCATTAAGAACACTCATAATTAGAGTCTTAAATATTGAATTGAAAGATTAATATAGTAACAAAACATCAGGTGTAGCTAACATCATAAGCATAGATATTATCATAATCATAATTGATATCTCTTACCACATTATACATCATCTATATATTAGAAGAATCAAAGAAAGGGTTATCATCCAATGTGAATCACTGAATAACCCTAACAGATATGCTACATAGTTGAATTACATATTTTATTAAGTCTTGGGGAGTATGAGGCATACGACTCAAACTTCCAACTGACCACCGCAAAGTCACAATCAGTTTCGTACAAGATCTAGGAGAGATGGAATCCTAATATCTCTTCCTCTTAGTCAGTAGGATTTCTCCATAGTGACATATTAGTCAATCTGCAATCAACCAAGTCTGCCCTTGGTACATAGGCCATGACACTAGAAATCAAGGTATTCAACCCTATCATCTGAGGAACAACCGTAGCTGTCCTAAATTACATCACATATACATATTCATATTCATCCAAAATACGACCTTGAGCGTTCTCCATAATGTTGGGATCAAGATGATAGGGATACACCCTCCCTACACCCTCATATAGTCAATAGTATATGAGTCTGAGTTTCCCTTCTATACTAGTTTCCCTATCCATCATGTTCTAACACTGGAATGGTTTTTGACACATGGCATTGTGAGTACAGGCTGCATCAATCAAGTTGCATACAAACCCAAATTCATTTCTATAAAACATTGGTATATAAGAAATCCATAAGATATAAAATGTATGAGATAAGTTATTTATCACAAAGTCATAAGGTACTAGTTCATTATCATCCATGAAGGGACTGTATTTTCACCAGGGCTCAAAACATGCCCAAAACCCATTTAGGCCAAAACAACATTACTCCTCAAGTACATAATTATCCTTCCATGCCCTATAGAGGGATAACATATCTTCAACACACTTATTACCTTCAGACTCAACATCAGGAGCCATCAATCATAAGGAATAGTTATGACATTTCTAAGAGTAACATATAGAAGTTACTTTTAGCAATATGAAATGTGTCTATTCATCTTTGCTACATTAGAGAAAAATAAGGGTATTAAACTATCACCATTCAATCATTATTAGTATGATTCAACAATGCAAATTGGATATGCATCATAAATCAACATTTATTAATAAATCATCAGTTATTTATCACATTAGGCAACACATGGATGAACCATCATTTCATTGGAACACTTACGTAGACATTAGGAACATCACTGGAGGATCTCTAAAATCAAGCTCTATCTATGGGAAAGGAACTCTAGGAAACTCATCTGAAAACATTGCCCAACTCATGTACCACTAGTACATCCTATATACTAGGACTCATCACCTTGGTATATACTACATGTGCTAAGAAGAGATCACACCCTTGTCTCATTAACTCCTCTGCCAACTCATCCAACACAAAACATGTAGGAAGAATCTTCCTACCTCTTGGAAAGCCTAAAATGCATCTCCATCATAAAATGTCATGATTTTGGAACTGCAGTCCAAAACAGACACGTCCTACACCAAGATATCCATCCCTAAAATTACATCAAATCCATACCTTCCAAGTGGCGTAATATCCACTTGAAAGATGCATTCTGAAAAAGAAAGAACGTAAGGAAAACACACCTTTCACAACCCAACGATACTATCAAAAGGGGTTTCTAGCAAGGGGTTATCAGTTCTAGCATTAATAGGCAGGTTACAACCTTTTATGTATCATTCAATTTTTCATTTGGATTCCTTTCCATGATCATCATACTTCATTGCTCTTTCTTTTTTATTATCTATCATTATTGTGTGTGTCCTTTCATGTTATCATGTTTCTTATTCACCTACCAAGGGGTAGTTAATCATATTTCATATTCTTTCCACTTAATATCTTTTACATGTCATGATAATTTTTACCTTAAAACCTTTTTATACACATGAATTGGTCTGAGATTAACTCAGGTTTCACTTTATTCATTTTTCATTGTTCTTGTCTATTACTTCATTCCACACTTATCATTGAAGTTCTCCTCTTATTATATCAATTTTACACCTTGAATTATTCTAATAACACAGATTTATCTCTCTTTTATCTCATTATCTTCTAGAATCACAATTTTAGGAACTCATTTTTAACTTATTTACATTCATATTTAAGCTTTATGATATCATATATTCCTTTTTAATCACCAAACATTCAGGTTTTGATGTGTTACAATATGATTTTCATTTTTCTTAAGTGGTAAGATTAGTACATTTTCACCATGATTTCTTATTTATTATGCTTTTTGGATTGTTTTCAACCGACCACTCGATCAGAGTAATAAGAAAGATAACAATCAAAGAGTTCCCATACTTACCTTTTCTTCAATAATTTAATGCATGGCCAGTGCATCCAAGTACTGAGTTCAGGCCCATTATGTTTGTGTCATGTTCATCACTTAGTTATTATCTTAGCCCTAAGTCCTAGTGTCCCTATAGACTCAACGAACCCTAAGATCTGATACCACTAAATGTGGCAACAAGACATGCTAAATGATATTACTCAAAACTCAAATATGATTGATCACTAATTAATAACATCACTAAAAAGGGGATAATGAACTGCTTTGAGCCTTTTCAACATGACCAAGAACATTTACATAAAGTCCAAACATCTTGCATAAATTCATATATAATACCAAGTATCCTTTACAACTATTCTATTCCTTAACCATGACATATTTACAGAAGGTGTCATTCACATATACAACATGTGCATCATCATAATGTTATCAAAAGCTTGAATCAGTGAAGTATCACATACAAAACTTTCCCGCCTGGACCTAAGAGTACATGGAAGACTCTAGGAAACACTAGACATCTAATGAACCTTCTTCTATGGTTCTCCAACATAGCTCCTCCTCACAGTCTTGGATCTATTGACACTATTGACGGCCACCTAAAAATATGTGGTGACCCACAAGGTGAGACCCATGTCCCAACGAGGGATATAACTCTCAACAATTTTTATTTCTTATAGTAGGTTATATAATTATATAAAATATAGCAGATAATATGACATGATTGAAATAATAGATACAAAAGCTTCATTAAGAACAACCATAACTAGAGTCTTAATTATTTAATTAAAAGATTAATATCGTTAACAAAATATTAGGTGTATCTACTTCATAAGCATAACTATCATCATAAACACAGTTTATTTCTCTTGCCATATTATACATCATCTATATATTAAAAGAAGCAAAGAAAGGGTTATCATCCATTATGAATAGATGAATAATCCTATCGGATATGCTACACGTCTCAATTACATCTTTTATTAAGCCTTGAGGAGTTTGAGGCATACCACTCAAACTTCCAGCTGACGACAATGAAGTCGCAATCAGTTTATTTGGTCAGTATGAGTCCACACAGTGACATATTAGCCATGCTGCAATCATCCTAGTCTGCCCTTGGTACACATACCATAGCACTAGAAATTAGGGTATTCAAGTTGGTATGTATGCCCATAGAGACAATCATATGATGATTGTAATAGGGCATTAGATTTCTGATTTGATAATCATAAAGGTTATTCCATCTATTATGTTTGTATCAATCATGAGATGATGACACATATATAATAGATGTCTAAAGAATGACGTGAATCAATGAAATATGTCCTTAGGTTGAGGACCTAAACAATGAGATCATATTTATGATAAGAGTGCATACATTCTTGTTATGTCCCTAGTTAGATATTAATTTGGAAGAAAAATAGATGACAATAACACATAAGACTAGAGTGTGTGGTGATCGATGACAAAGTCTCATTAGTCATGATATGTGATATCAAATCAAGCACACATGTACATGTTAGAAAATAATGTACCTTGGTGATATGGGTAGAACAATAATTTATTTTAAGGTCATTTCATCAGAGACCTTAAATCCTGGGATGTTATAATCTCCCCCACTTGGACTCTTGACGTCCTCATCAAGGCTCAATATATGACCTCATAATATGTTCCCCATTTCATTGTAGACCTAGAATGGCCATGGATACCCAGATCCCATCCACGACTACTAGTACAAGGGAGGCTCCATCTCGTATCAGCGGACAACCCTTTTCAACTTGCTTGGACCGCACAACTTAAGACTGGCATGCCACATACCCATGTGGACCCTACCTACTAGATGAGAATTGGCTCTGATACCATTTGTAGCACCCGGATCCACTGCCCAAGGCTCTAGTAGAGTTTTAGGAGTGACGAATGGCCACACAGACCACTACTAGCCTAAACTACATGCTTTGTCCTCACTCACACACAAGCTAGGATAAAATTCCTGACAGGTCACCCATCCTAGTACTACTTTGGGTTGAGCACACTTAAACACAAAGTTCTTTAGCAATGGGCTCCCTGAAAAGGAGGTGCACCTTGGTCATATGGGTAGAACAATCATTCCTTTTAAGATCATTTAATCTGAGGCCTAAAATCCTAGGACGTTACAAGTGGTGATTGTGGTTCTTAGACTTGAAGTCACTTTACTCATCACATGTTGTTCAATGTATTTAGACATCATCCAACGTGACCTTGAATAAGGTTGCCATAAAGGTGATGCTCAGATGAATTGTGATACATGGGGATTGAGTACAAGTGATGTAGATGAGATTTTTCTGTCCTACAGGAGATTGATATCCATGCCTCTTGATAAGCGAGACTGAGAAATGTATGGCTATACTCATGTGATTAAATATGTGATATGTGAAATCTCATGCATCTCAGACAGTCTGATGTAGTTCAAGGAACATGGATTGAATGTTGAGAGGATGACAATTCCATGCCTCGAGTTCAATCTGGATATCAAAGACAAAGGAGCTATATGATCACAGTAACACTGATCATGGATTGTAGGTTGAAGTTGTTCTCCAAATTTCCAAATTACTTGGGTTGAAATGATGTGTTTCTAGATACTACTCATTGCTTGTGATGTCATAAGTTGGTTATGGACATTCACTACCAACATAATTTGGGACCTATAGGGTCGCACACATAGGATACACTTAGAATAGGAGTTTATTCATGAATGATGCTTACTTTGATTATTAGAAGTGTTTAGGTATTCAATTAAACAAATTAGGTTCAAAATTGACTGACTGGACTCTGAACTGACTACTTCAAGTGTTGAACTGATCGATTGGAGTGTCAGGTTAATTGAAAACAATAATTTGCTGAATATTTGCCTGAGTTGGACATATGAAATGACCATTTCACTTATGAAACAAACATTTTGAAAGTGAAACAACCATATCAAGATATGAAATGACCATTCATGATGTGAATCGAATGGTTCATCATCTACATTGTCCGATTCAATGATCAATTTGATTGGATCAATTATTCGATGTTGACATCATGTTTTGCATTAATTGAATATTGAATGCCAATTTGATTTAGAATAGGAAAGTACATGAAATGACCAATTCAATATATGAACTGACCGGTTCACCTCTTAGCAGATTGGTTGGACAGTGAACCACTCAGTTCATTGTCTGTAGTTTATAGAAAATTTGCAAATTTTGTCTCTTTGACTCCCAGACCAATGGGAAACCCTGACCCTGGCCTCTCCAATAAATAGAGGGGTATTGGGGGCTTCCCAGACAACAATAAGCTCCAAGAATTATTGTCTACTATGGTTGTTGTAACCATAGAGCCCCAAGCAAGTCCTACCCATCAAAGGGAGGGATAGAAAGGGATAGACAATTGGGGGAGCGAATCAGCACTAGCATTCTAACATTCAAAGGGACAACTCCTTCCCACTGGCTTTGGTGGCACAACATGGATTTCCCAGTGGTCCGCGCAGACTCTCTAGAGGTAAGAGGCACTTGATACACTAGGAGGACACTGTTAACCACCATCCATGGTGTTGCACTAGGAGGCTATTGCTGATGACTGCTCGAGTGCTATTTGAAGAAGAAGCATGCTACTGTAAGGATAAGTTGTTGGACTTGCTCTAGGACCAGGTATATCTCTTGCTACGTTTCTTCCTTGAAACATTGTTCTTGACTAGATCTTGATGATTAGGGAATAATACCTCTTGCTACTTTCCTTCCTAGATACATCGTTGTTGATGAGATTTTACTAATTAGGGAATCAAACATTAATTTTTTTGTTTCCGTTATCTTATCTGTTGTCCTGATTTCCCAACAATTCAACCATATCATCCGAGGTAGAACTGAAACTATCCTGATTTACATCACATATACATATTCATATTCATTTGAGATAAAACCTCGACCATTCTCCATAACCTTGGGTTCAGGATGACAAGGATATACCCTCCCTTCACCTGCATATACTCAACAATAAATGACTCTGAGTTTTACTTATAGAATACTCATTTCCCTATCCATCAAGTTATGACATTGGAATAGTTCTACGGCACAGGGCACTACAAGAATAGGGTTTCAATTGGTTCGTTATTTCCAATATGGTGAGGTTAGGATGCATCAATAAAGTTACATACAAACCCTAATTCATTTCTACAAAACATTGGTATATAACAATTCTAGAAAATATAAAACATATGAGATAAGCTATTTATCACAACATCATAAGGTACGAGTTCATTGCCATCCATGAAGGGACTTTATTTCCATCAGGGCTCAAAACATGCCCAAAAGTCATTTAGGCCAAAACAACATTACTTCCTCAAGTACATCATTATCCTTCCATGCCATACAGTGGGTTAACATATCTTCAACAAACTTATTACCTTCATAACCAACACCGGGGTCCCTCAATTATAAGGAACAATTATGCCATTTCTATGAGTAACATGTCCAAGTTACTTTTAGCAATATGAAATGTGTCTATTCATCTATCTAACATTAGAGGAAGATAAGGATATTAAACTATCACCATTCAATCATTATAAGGATGATTCAACAATGCAGATTGGATATGCATCACAAATCAACACCCATAAATAAACCATGGGTTCTTCATCACATTAGGCAACACATGGATGAAGAATCATTTCATTGGTACACTTTGGTAGACATTAGGACAACCATTGTTTCATTTGTTTCAGTAGATAATTCATCAATTCCTTTAATACATATAGCAATACCATCGGTTCATTCTTATACTTAATCAAAACATAAAATCTTATAACTAGAATCTCCATCAGATTATTAATGTATTTAGAAAATCAAAACCATCAAATGACTATATGATCATTGATGAACTCAACTAAAACAAAACCATTAATTCTTTAACATTACTTAACCTACATAACCATCAATTCATTTACATCCATATAAAAGGAGTCCACTGTTGCAAGGACAACAAAACTGTCAAATTTTTTTTGCAAGGACAACAAAACTATCGAATTATGTATTGGACAACACACCAACTCATTCACTAAGTAACCCACCGGTTCATACACACACTTAGGCAAAAACATAAGCTCTTATACCTAGCATTCCCATTGAATCTTGCACCTAGTGAAACCATTGTTTCTTAAGCTTAATTAGTTAATCACTTCATGGACTACAAGAGCCATCAGTTGTGAGAACTAGGTAAACCATCAGTTGTGAGCATTAGGCAAACCATCGGTTGTCAATACTAGGTGAAATAAGTTCTTCTACACTAAGTAACAACTATTTTTTTGAGTTCTAAAGAAACCATGGATTGATGTTCTAGGTAGACCATTGTTTGTCAAGAATAGGAAAACCATTGTTTGTCAAGACAAGGGAAACCATCGACTCATCTACTTGATGAAAGCATCAATCTTAGGTATCAAGCAAGACCATCAATTCTTGAAGGTAGAGTAACCATAACTTCTCAAGCTAGACAAAACCCTTATTCCTCTTACTACAGAAACCATCATTTGATATGCACAAGGAAAACCATCAAACCAACAACTAAATACAAACCGTCAGTTGGCATTGGGAGTTAAACCATCGATCATAGTTCTAGGTTAGAAAGTTAGTTCATTATGTTCAAGGAGAAGCCATCTTTTCTTCACACAAGGGAACCATAGGTTCATGATCTTATGAGGTTTAGATAGATTTTGTTTCAAAAGAAGAAATGTGCACAAGATTATGGGTTACGTAACTACACAAATAGTACTACATATGCTCAAACTCTACTCAAAGGATCATCTTTCTACTTGTTACTACATTTTTAGGGCAAGATATACATATAAAAAGCTAAGAGTAAGCAAGAAATGGGATGCAAGTTATATAACTCACCTCAAGGAGGATGATGAACATCCAAACAACAAGGTATATTGAAATAGAGAAGAGAAACCCTATCTTTAGCACTCCAAACATTCCAATATGGCTCCTTTCCTCAAGATCAAGGTGGGTTTAGGTTAAAAGAGAGTAAAGAAGATGTTCTTCAAACACATGCTTGAGCTTCCAACAAGAACACCATGGATCCATCCAAAGAAGTAGAGAGAATAAGGAGGGAAGCAAGACAAATGAAGATAAGGAAGATAATCTTACTTGTTTAGGGCAAGAAACTAGGTTAGGAAAATCCAAATGATCCTAGAGAGTATTGACTCTAGGTCTAAATTGACAAAACCCTTGTTTTGATGATGACTAAACCATTCCAATTAATTGTGTCTAATGTATCTACTTGAATGATTTTAGATTAGGTATAGACACACTCCAAATGCCCTAACTTGCACATCCAAACTTGGAGAAAAGACAAGTCAAAATCAATGCAAGTGCCCTTTTATGGAATATGATGTAAATCCATTATAATCATGTTGTAAATCACTTGTAATGATTGTATGACTTGTAATTAAGCTTAGAAAAAACTAGGAGCACTTAAATCAATTATTTAAGCACTTCAATGACATTTTCCAAAATTCACTATAGGCTACAAACTCGACCGATCCTTGAAGAATTTTGATAATGTTGTTGATCAATTGAGTTTCCTATGCTCAGAACTTGATCGACCACTACATTGGAACAAAATTGATTTAATCTATTGGTCACATTCCTACTAGGACAAACTCGACCGATTGGTCAAATTAGCTTTGTTGCATGGTGCATTCGATCAAGTTACCTTTATAGAAACTCAATCGATCACACTATATGATGGGATTAAGTGAGGCATTCTTTCCCCCTCTCCCATGCCCGTGGCGGAGGCCGAATGCCCAGGAGGGTGATAAATTAAGGCAACAACTGGGATTCGAACCTGGGTCCCTTTCTGAGGGGACACCATGCTTGACCACTTGAGCCACTCCTTGTCGGCCGATCGCACTATATGAAAAAGTGTAAAAAGTGTTTCTAGCCATTGGAATGTTGCAAAACTCAAAAATATATCCATTACAACATCCCAAATGGCTAGTATTTGTCTTTAAGTGTTCCCAAAAGCTTCTAGGAATCCTCAACTATAAATAGGACCCCTTGGGATTCATATCATGGTTAGCCAAGTAGTATGAAGGTCCCTATTCTATAGTTGAGTGAGCCTACAACCTCCTCTCCCTCTAAGCTTAATCACTTGAATCATCCATTAGAGTGATAAGGAGATTTGTAAGAGTGCTAGTCCTACATGTATATCTTGTGAGTCTCTTACTTCCTCCACCTCCTGACCTCTCTAGGTAGTGGACTGACATACTTCTAGTTTAAAGTATGGAACCACTCTACATAGCTTGTCAATTGGTGCATGTTCAATCTCTCTCATCCTTGCTATGTATATTTTAGTTGCACTCATATTCCCATGTTAGAAACCTTATCTTGTGATATATCTTAAAGGTCTAATGAATTTTGTTTAAGTGTATTCAACTCTATTCACCCCCTCTAGATCCCAGAATCACCCATTCTAGGATCCAACAGAGAGGGTAGATCCAAACCCCAGAGCAACATGAAACCAAGATTGGCCAAGCTTCATCCTCAAGAGCTCTTGTTCTTACACCAAGCAAGAGGGTCACACATATCAACCAACAAGAATGAGATGAAGGGGTGCAAAGAGCTTGTTTGGGAGAGAGGATAGGAGTGTTTAAGGCTAGGATGAGAGAGGAAGGTGATATGAGGGTTAAAGGCATGCTTCTCGTGTGTCAAAAGGTCGAACACTCACATCCATGAAAAAGTAGAACTACTATCAATTTGTGATGCTAGGAGTACCATAGTTTGTCATCCTAGGATATCCATCAAGTTCTAGAATCAAATGAGCCATCCAATCATGCCCATTCATAGCCATTTGCATAACCTTGATCCACCATCTGTTGGTGTACACCACATGAAAAACCATCAATTTTGTGAATCAAGAGGAAACCATCAAATCTCATGCAACATAATAAGACCATTGGATCCCACACTCAGGTACTGGAACCATCATCCCAAACTTCCAAGGGAAAACCATCGAGTTGGGGTACTTAGGTGAGAAACCCTAGTTCTCAACCCTAAGTTAGAATGCACCACTCATCCAATGGTGCATCTAGGTGCTCAAAGGTGAAACTATGTCAATTATGTTAAGATAATATAAGAGTCCCATCACACTTGTAAAAATTATTGATAAAACCTAGACATGGAAAAATTGCATAAAAGTCTATATAAGCACATAATTTGCAAAACTCAATCAAACATTATCCAAACTAGACCAAACTTAAAACATAGCTTAGTCTCATGATATCAAAGAATCACTTAGGGTTGTTTAAAGTTTTAAGAAATCAAGCAAGCATGTTTAACCACAAATATAGGTCAAGGGTCTTACAAAAATAACTCATATTGACCTAATTAGAGTTTTCAATGTGGGATAGTACATTAATGATGGTGATGCTTGAGAGGAAGTGCCTTATTTTAGGCTCTATATATAATTATAGATTAAAGGATATTTATTGATACTTTATCCAACTATTATCATGTAAGGGGAGGAAGGAGAAATTGTGTTATCTCTCACTTGAAGGAAAAATTATTAATTTAGGGTTATTTACATTAAGGTCTAATGTTTGGATAATATTTTTGGGAAAATTCTATTTAAGATCCTAATTTGATTTCACTTAATATTTGGGATGTGACACAAAAGTTAGAGTTATGTGCATTCAGAGAATTGAATTTCTTATTGTAAAAATGCCTTGATTAAAATTTCAAGTTTTATTTTTGAGTTTTAATACACATTAATTTGATTAGTATGCGTTGCTATGTCTTTTAGGAAGGTTATTAACTATTTAAAAAGTTGTATTTATGTGATTGGTGGTGGAATTTCAATTTTCATGGTTTTACACATACAAAAAAATTTAGATTTCAAGTTTTATGCAATTGTACTAATATTTTAAGATTAAAGGTTTATTATTAGAGGATGGGGAGCCTACTGTAAGGACACTGACCTGAGTTTTGTGGTAATCCTATTTTTTTGTCTTGATAATGTGTTTGAAACCTTTCTATAATCTTTTTAGATGTGATTAGATCTTGTGGAGAGGTTAAGTTTCCAGTTTGAGCTTGTTTGGTTGATGTTTGTGCTTTCTGTGCTAGTTTTGGTGCAAATTGCAATTTACCCAATATAGGGGGTTGATGTGCAATTTTCCACATATAGAGTGTTCATTCTCTCTCTTGGATTCATGAGGGAGAGTGTGGTGCTTTAGGGAACCTTGTTTGGATCTTGGTTGAGTAGTATCACCCTTAGTGGAGATTAGGGTTTTCTAGGGTTTGTATGCCTTGGCCTTGTGACCTTGTTGTTTTTCCTTGACCTAGTCGCAACCTTGGGCCTGTTGTGGGGTGTCGCAGTCATGACACTTCCCCCTTGGTGTGTTTTTCGTGACCAAGGTTGTCTTGGGATGAGGTAGAGGTCGGAGAGGTGTGTCTCGACCTAGGCCTCATGAGGTGGTCTTGGTGTCGCGATCTTGTGGTGATGTTGTGGTGAGTCACGACCTTGGAACCCTAGGTGTGTCGCGGTCATGACATAGGGTAGGTTTCTTGGATGGTCAAGATCCTACCTAGGGAGTATCACCGTCGCTTGCATATGGACCTTATGTGGTTGCATGTTGGTTCTTTTAGTGGACATGTGTTTCTTTAGAGCTCTATCTTGTTGACACCTCATCCTTCATCTTACCTCCCTCCTTCTTTTCTATATGAACCCTCTTCTCCCCATGTAAGTGGTTCTTTTTGGTCATCTTCCTCCTCCTTTCTCTTGTGCTCCTCCTTGGAGCTTGGTGGAGCAAGAAGGTGTGTTCTTGGTGCCTTGTAGGTGGTTCATCCTTTGCATGTGGTGCTTATGGTGATCATTGACCATCTCTAGCTCTGGTGAGTGTTTTATCTTCTTTCTTTGGTGTTCCTTTAGATCTTGTACCCTATATTCTTTCTTCTTCTCGGTCTAGGGCCACGTTTTATCAAGATGATGCTCTAGTGAGAGAGAGAGAGTTTCTTCTCTCCTTCCTCCCTTCTTTCTCTGGTTCAATTTTGGGGTTTGCTCTCTCTTCTTGAGCTATCATTTGACCTTGGTGTTTCTCCCTTCTTGAGGAGCTCTTGTGACTAAGAGTGAAGCTTTTATTGGAGCTTTTCCAACCCTTGGATCGTGTTCTTGGATCTCTTGATCTTGGAGCTTAGAGCTTTAGTGGTGATCTTCTAAAGTTGGGTTATATAACAGTAAGCCCTCTCTATTATTACACTTCTTGTTATGTTGTGTTGCTATTTTCTCTCTTTAAGATGTTCCTCCATCATGCTAGCATATGAAGCTTAACCCTAGAATTTTTTTGGGAGAGTATGATGCTTGGTTTGGAAGTAACCCAAAATTGTAACGAGCACCATCAAACTGACAACCAAATCGTTACTAATTATGCAGAATAATTATAAACAACAGATTAATAAAAATCATTAAAATTTAAAACCATTTTGGAAGGAGATCCTGTAAGGACCCTGACCTGCGTTTAGGGTTTACCCTGTTTGTTTTGCTTGATCTTGGTGCTTTGGTGCTTGCTAATCACCTTTGAGTGGTGATTAGGGTTTTGTTGTGCTTTGTTGAGAGTTCGAGGGGCTACTTGCAAATAACCCAAGTTTAGGGTTTTGTGGGCAAGTTTGCCATCTTGTGAGATGTTTTCCCTCTTTGCTTCCTCTAGGGTTGAGAGGAAGGTTTGGGCTTGTTGTTTGAGTTCTTTGGGCCTGAGTTGAGCTTGTTCGGGCCTTGGAGTTCCTTGTTTGGGCTTGCTTGAGCCTTGTGTCGCCCAAGGCAGGTGGTGTGTCGCCCAGTTGCTTGGTGTGTCGCCCAGTAGCTCTTGTTGTGTCGCCCAGATGGCTTGGCTTGGTTGATGGACACATGGTGCACATCTTGGACAAGTGCCTTATGGCTTGCATGAGAGGTGGCTTGAGTTGGTGGACATGTGTCCCTTGGGTGGGCGACACATAGCATGGTTGTACCTTGGTTTCTCCTCCCCTTCTTCCTATATAGGTAGCTCTTCTCCTTGCCTTAGTCTCCTTTGGTCCTTTGGTCTCCCCTCCACCCTTGGTGCACGATATCCCTCTCCATCTTGCTTGTGTTGGCCGATACACTTCCTTGGAGCTGAAGTGGTGGCCGATACACTTCCTTGGAGATGAAGTGGTGGCCGATACACTTCCTGGAGCAGCCTGGTGGACGATAGCTTTGGACCTTGGAGTGCTTTGGAGCTTTGGTGGCCGACAACCTTGGAGCTCAAAGTGCATCTTCTTCCTTGGAGCTTAAGGCGGGTTGCATAGTTTCTAACCCTAACTCTCTTACCTCTAGATTTAACCTTGTTACATGTTAGTAGACTAGCTTAGTTCCTTTCTTGTGCACCTTTCTTATATACCTTAGTGGTCGATCTCCCTCTCTTGGGTTTAGGGTTCCTTGTATACCTTGCTTTTTAGGGTTTGTGCTCCCTTGTGTTGGAGGTTGAAGGTGACCTAGGGTTGGGCAATATCCCTTCCTTGTGGGTGTGTTGAGCGACACCCTTGTCCTTGAGTCGAACGATATCAGTGTTCTTGGGGTTGGGCAACACCCTTCCTCTTGGGTTGGACGATAGGTTGACCTAGTATGGATGTTGGCCGACATGGTGACCATGTTTGGCGATATGGTTCCTTGGGTTGAGCAACACCTTTGTTTTTGAGTTGGACGACATGGTGTTCCTCTTGGTGGACGATATGGTAGCTGGTGTTGGGCGACATGATGAGTCCTTTAGGTTGACCGATACTCTTGCCCTTGAGTTGGGCGATAGGGTGAGCTAGGGTTTGTTGGCCGATATGGTGAGTACCCTTGGAGATGGGCGATACTCTCTCTCTCTCTCTCTTGTTGGGCGATATGGTCTGATGGTGTTAGGCGACATGGATGTCCTTGAGTTGGACGATAGAATGGGTGCTCTTGTGTTGAGTTATCTCCTTGTCCATGTGGTGGACGATAGGGCCAAGTAGTGCCATGTTGGACGATAGGCTATGTGCCCTGATGGCCGATAGCCATGATGGCCGACACCATGGTGGGCGATACCCTAATGGCCGATAGCCATGTTGGGCGATACCCTACCCTATGTGCATGAGTGTGTTGGACGATAGGGTTAGTAGAGTGTGTTGGCCGATAGGGTAGTAGTGGGTGATGGTCGATAGTGTTAGTGAGGTTGGCCGATACCCATGTTGGATAATAGGTTTTAGATGAGGGTTGTGAAGCTATAGTGAGGGTATGAGTTCCTTTGGTGATAATCTCTTTTGTGGTGGAAGAGGATGCTCATGCATAAACCAATAAACAATGGTAGTGTTTGTGATATCATCAATGTATATGATGCCTTGCAAACAATAAGGATGCTAATGATAGTAATGTATATGATGATAGCCCTCATGTAATAGATGCATGATGTGACCCATTATGCTTAATTGTTAAAAGTAATAAAGATGATGATAACTACTCTAGTAGTTGCTTAATGATGATAATGTTGGTAATAATTATGCTAAGTGACAGTTATGTTAAAGGTTGCTTCATGATAAAGATGACTATAGTTGATGGCATAGTAATGACCTTGTTAATAATAGTGTTGATTCTGTATACTCAATCTGTTTCCCATATACCTTGATTGTTTGTATAACCCTGAGATTTAGGGTAAGCATCAATATGGTTGATAATGATGTAATTAACATACTTGATTACCAAATAACTGTAATATTGATAAGTAGATTATCTTGAATGATATTTCATGATAGTGAGCATATTCCTTATGTTGAATCTACAATTATTGCATACCTTAACCTTGCAGGTGATGACTTAGCCATGAAAGGGCTATGTGACATATGTAATGAGTAACATTACTTTGATAATTGCTCTATAAGATTATGTATGTGATGTGTTGGTCCCATGATGATGATGTGAGCCTTAAGAGGCAGTGACAGTACATGATGAGGGGATTGAGACCCCGTGGTACGTAATGATCCTTGAGATGGATCTGGATGGTTGGCAAGAGGCCAAGTGATAACATGTGATGTTGGATCCTTAAGATGGATCAGGTTGATATGAATAGATCATAATATAATGCTCTTTACTTTCTGTTATATCCTTGCATGTTATACAACTTGGTTGAATCCTGCAATCCATCTAAAAGATACTAATTAAGCACAGTGAAATACATCATGTAGTTTGCCCTGGCCATAGATCCATCATCGTCAGGACTTGGTGATGGTGAAATAGGTTTTCCTACGGGTTAACCTGGAAGCGCATATTGTTGAATATGTGTAGGTTGCTCCTAGCCTGAAAATGAGGAGGTAAGAGTGTAACTTAGGTTGCAGACTCAGATATGTGTTTAGAGCATGGTGAACAGGCCTATGGCTCAGGATATGTGATGTATGGAGCATGAATGCGTTCATGGCTCAGAGCACGGTGATCAGGCCCGTGGCTCAGTTTTACTAGCGCCGTGACCTGTACCAAGGCGGGCTAGAGAATGGGTAGCCTATGGAGCTAACCCTGTGGCTTAGACCACTTCAGCATGTGACTGCGGTCCTGCTTGTGTTGTACTCATGTACTGACCATGAGGTGGGAGGTCGTGGAGTCCGGCTCTTCCATTGACCTCGTATGGCACCGGCTTGGGTTTCGTAACCGAAGGTTGGATTTGAACGGTACGGTTCAAATCCTCAGGGCATAATAAAATGTAATACAGCCGTTTAGTATTTACTGATCAAATCAAACACGAAACATTGGTTGAGGCCTTGTTTGTTATACCTTGCAGGTTATGTGGCAATCTATCTTACCTTGATAATCAGGTTATGTGACATTATATTCTGTTTTAATAATCCTGTTCCATGTTGATATACCTTATCTTGATAGTCATGTTCCTTTGAGAGACATCTGGTTTTACGCTTTAGTACAGCTGGTATGCTTGCCGGTAAGAATGATCTTGCTATATATATATATATAACTGCTTCTGATATATCTGCTCGTGTTATAATTGCTGTGATAGTTTCTCTTGCTGAGGTTCTATGGTTGCGGTGGGGAGCTATGTTTCCCGCTGGGACAATTGTTCAATTGTCTCACTCCGCTGGTTTACACCCTTTTTAGGTGGACGAGGTAGACGTGGTCGTGGTTGTGGAGTTGCGGACGAGCAACTTGAGGAACAGTAGAAGGCAAGCGATGGACATGCTGCTGTTTTGGATGTTTTGTAGTAGAGTCTAGAGTCATCCCTGTACTCTCAGGTCCTTGGCAGTGTTTTGACGATGTTTCACGAAGATCGTTTGATGATATCTGTATATCCTGCTGTTGGCCGGATGTGGGCCTTTATGTATATATATGAACAGGTGGTGAACTCATGTGATGGATGGACAGCCGTTCCTGAGCTGTGGACACGTGTCAGATCTTGTGTATGTACATATTTATATGACATGTTTCTGTGCAGGATGAGGACTGGAAAGTAATAGTTTCACAGTTTATCAGTTTTCCGCAATTGGTTTTAATTAACCCGTGTTTTTGATAATCTGTGGTTATGGTGTTTTCCGCACGTTTTCGCATAACACCTCGTTATCTGTGTGATAATGGGATGTGTTGCCACAGATCCTCTACAAGAAAACACTTACTGAAAGATCCAAATCTTATACATAACATGATTTACATTGTACAACACTATTTCATCTCATCTCGAGGACAACACATAACAATTGCTCTATCAACACATATACTAAAGAAACATAAAACCTCAAGGCTTACAAGACAAAATCTCATATCGTTCATGAAACATTTATGAACCGATTCCAATGACCTAAGAGTACAGAGACAACACATATGACTTCTATCTACAACACATGCTAGACATTACACTTAACCTGAGTATTTACTACTGTCCTAGATGATGATCCTCCTCTGTAGAAAGGTCTCCACCACCTCATGCACATCCACCTAAAAATTGTGGATCCCACAGGGTGAGACCATTGTCCCATAAAGAGATATAACACTCCGCTGACCATATTATTATCATGGATAAGCATTATAAAATTGAGCAGAGGTTCTTTAATATTAACAAGCATGATTAATCATTGTATGAACAGAACAAAGTAATCTCTTTACTTAAGGAAAATGATGCGTCTACCCATGGTAGAGTAATAAACCATCTATCTACTTTACAAGGAATATAAGGAAACATAAATAACATCCATCAAGATAAGATGTATAACTGAATTGTACATCCAATAGTGTTTTCTATATTCGATCCTTAAGCAAATATGCTACACAACTGATCATATTTTACAATCACACTTATGCCATGAGGAGATGAAGTATACCCCATTAATCTCCAAATGACCACAAACTTCTCACAAGTTGGTACCATACAAGGTCAATGGAAGAGCCGACTGCCAAGACCTCTCCTGTCTCGGTCAGTACGAGACCACACAGATTCAGCAGGACATCTTGTCTCATCTACTGGCAGGACATCTCGTGTTGGTGCAAAAAGAGCTTGCCAGGGTACAAGGCATCCTCGCTCAGAGTTACTGCGTCAGCATGTACTCTCTTAGGGGAACATCTACTAACAACCGTCCCCAGTTATGAAATTACTGAGTCATGGCATATAGCCATACTCTGAGCCATGGGCCAGTTCACCGTGCTCAACATAGATTCTACGACCGAAGTCGCACTCGATCCAAGATATGCCATATATGGAAATCCCCATTTATTTCAAGTTCGTAAGGGGATCGACTCACACATGACTATCCGTTTATACCTACGCCCCCACATATTCAAAATTATGCACTCCGGGTTATACCGCGGGAAACCCATTTCACCTTTCAACAAATTTTGATGCTGATGGATCTATGGCCAGGGCAACATTTTATAGTTTCTAATGATATATTAAGTGCATTACAACATTCTTTTAGCATCAAACAAGTTATAAGCATTAATCACAACAACTGCTACAAAGAAAGGTGTAGTACATCTATCAAGTACTTTTCTAATCTTTAGAACACATTTAGTTGCATAACACTTGGGATCTCAGTACCTTGTCACATTACTGGGAATTCTCATCCCTTTCACATCATCATCATCATCATCATTTTGATTACTGGATCTGGGTATTCAAACCCTTAGATCACCACATAGCATTGTTACCTCTGTAACATGTAACTAATACCTCTAGGTCCTCATACCAAGGTATACATGATACTTGTTGCACAAGCATCTCACATGGCTCACAAGGCCCATTTAAACATCTTGTCACCTCTCACTAGGCAATAACTATTCACATGGCTCACAAGGACATTTAAACATCTTGTCACCTCTCACTAGGCAAAAACTATTCACATGGCTCACACGGCCATTTAAACATCTTGTCACCTCTCACTAGGCAACAACTATATTTTAGGTCATCAGACCAAATAAACATTGTACTTGTTATACAAGTATTTAACATGCCTCTCAAGGCTTATTCAATAAGAGAAATACAACCTTCCCATTATTAGGGTTAGGGTTTCCCTTTATAGCCGAATAGGGTTTCAAGTTCATATTATTAATTCAAACACTAATTCATTGCTCCACACATCTAGGAGCATACATTGCTATCATAAGTATTCAATCATACTTATTTATTCTCATCATTTATCATTAGATGATTATCAACACAAAGTATGATTTTCTCTCTCGTCCTCACTAGGATATTAATTACATCATACTTTTGGTTCAATCCTCCTCTTCAGGAATATTAGTTCATCATTAACAATTCACATCATCTTTTATATTGCAATTAACACAAACTACAACATATGTCACTCAATCAGTCACATATGATTGAAGTGTCCCTTCCATATCGGGCATCAAGATGTGTGTATGTTAACATATTATGCTTTAAGATACATTCTTATTTCATGTAGTGTATCCATATCAGGCATGTGGTATAACCACATCACCATGTCATGTTTTAGGGTGTATCCCCTAATCATCATATCATGTAACCATATCAAATTGACTATCACTTAGTTCTAATCAACTCAAGATAACTTCATATTGGGTATGATCTAGGTGCTTGACCCCATATCGGGTATAAGCTATGTGCTTGGTGCCATATCGTGCACAAGGTGTGCATCATATTGGGAATATAGTGTATGTTGTTGACCTAGGTGTCGCACATTGCCCATATTTTGATAATGACTTAACCATTCCATTCATATGTATCTAACAAATCTATTTGAGATCATTGCAGATATTAGATACAAGAAAAGAATCTCCTTTATCTCCAAAGCTACTCTTCCGGCACATGCAAAACATGTGACTTTTAACCGCTTTGTAATATAGCCCTTAGAGGCTTAGAACATTTTATGTAATCACTCATAATCATGTTTTGCATTGTATCTAAGATGGATAAAATGATTGGGACTCAAAAATCCATCGTTTGTACAGTTTATGAAAATTCCAAAATACCCTTAACAGGGATTTTGTCGGCCGAATTACAAACTCGGCCGATCCATATATTCTGGAATTTTCTGGGCTGTCGGCCGAGTTTCCAACTCAGCCGACCCCTGTTCGGTCGAGTTTCAATGGTAGGAAACTCGGCCGATCCACTGGTTGGTCAAGACTGAAGGTCGACCGATCGGTCGAGTTTCCCCATGGAAACTCGGCCGACAGTCTGCCTCTCAGACTTGTCGCCTAGTGTGTCGGCCGAGTTGCCTTTAATGAAACTCGGCCGATCGAACTGTACTGGAATGCAGAAAAAGCAATTCCAACCGTTGGAGGAGTTGGTGGGACTCAAAATAGATCCGTTGCAAGTTGTAAAACAGCTAGTTTGTGCCACTTAACTCACCCAACCTCAAAGGGACACCCTCAACTATAAATAGGACCTCTTGGACTTCATTCCAAGGTTGCTCATTCACATATGCTTGGTCCTAGCCTTAGTTGAGTGGTTTCTAATCCTTTGAGCCCCTTTCTCTCTCTACCTTCAAAGCAAATTCGTGAGTATGAGTGAGTTAGGATCCCATGTATGAGAGCTATCATTTGTAATCTTGTAAAGCTCTCCTTTCCACTTCTCCTATCTCCATTCTCTATGAAGATTGATTGAAGTTTCTTCTCCGAGTGAAAGAGAAGAAGGTTGCTGTTCTTCCCCAAGTGAAGGAGAAGAAGGCTAGCTGCTCCAGGCCTCCGAGTGAAGGAGGAAGGTGCTAAAGCTCTCCAAGTGAAGGAGAGGTGCAAGGCAAAGCTCAAGCAAGATGGGTAATTCCTGCAAGGCCGAAGACTAGAGCAAGAGTAGGTAAGTCCTTTGAAGAAGGCTGAAGACTACTTGCTTGGTGGGTAAGTCCTTGGTGAGGTAGAAGATCTTGGCTTGATATATAAGTCCTTGGATGGTTGGTTGTTGTAACTTGTAATCTTATTGTGTGATATATATATAAGAGAACCAAGTTACAAATCCTAGAGCCTAACCAACTCTAGGTAGTGGACTGACATTGCTCCTAAGTTTAGGACATGGAACCACTCTAAACCACCTGTCCAAGTGTATGCTTTCCTTGTCTCTTATCCTTGCTTTGTATGCTAGTTTAGGACATCAAATTGCTGTTTTGAATTAAGTTCTGCACTTAATATAATTTGGTGGTCTAATCACTTTTGTGAAGTTTGTGAAGCTCTATTCAACCCCCCCTTCTAGAGCCCATTGATCCAACAAGTGGTATCAGAGCAGGTCTTCTCCAAGCTACTTCAACAAGTAGGAGAAGATGGGCGATTCAGCTCTTGGGTCACTCAATCTTGAGGGAAGCTACTCCACGAGACCCCCGGTCTTCGACGGCACAAACTTCCTATATTGGAAGAGAAGGATGCAATTCTACATCCAAGGCGTGAGCTACGAGATGTGGAAGATAGTCCATCTCAAGTATGAAGAGCCGAAGGGGAACATCACCACGTGGACGGAAGATGAGATGAAGCGTGCTCAACTCAATGCTAAAGCTGTGAGCATCATCTACGCCGCCCTTTCACCATCGGAGTTCAACCGCATCTCTTCTTGGGACACGGCGCATGAGATTTGGCATAAGTTGTGTGTCACCTATGAAGGGACGGAGCAAGTCAAGGAGGCCAAGGTCTATATGCTCGGCGGCCTACTTGAGAACTTCAAGATGGGGAAGAATGAAAGAGTTGCGGACATGTACACAAGGTTGAATGTCATCTTGAACAGTCTTGCAGCCCTTGGAAGTGTCATGGATAGAGGTACCATCAATGCAAAGATCTTGAGATCTCTTCCAAAGAGATGGGAGCCAAAGGTCACTTCAATTGAAGAAGTCTACAAGCTGAGCGAGTTGTCAACCGAGGAGCTGGTTGGTAATCTCCAAGCACATGAACCAAGGCTCGACAAGCAAGAGGAAGAGGAGAAAAGAGAAGAGAAGGAGTCCAAGAAGATGAAGGACACAGCCTTCAAAGCTCAAGTTGAAGAAATGATGCGGCAAAAACAACTTGCCATGAAGTCTCCCTGCCCTTCCTCAAGCGAAGATGAAGGTGCAAATGATCATGAAGCCAACTATTCAAAAGGAAGACACTTCAAAGGCAAACCATCATCCTCCACTCCTAGATGCTACGAGTGTGGTCAAAAGGGCCACTACAAGAATGACTGCCCAAAAGCCAAGAAGGGCTATCATAAGAGCAGCCACAAGAAGGATGACAAATACAAAAGAGAAGCCAAGTACAAGAAGAAGAACAAGAAGGAGAGAAGACCCAAAGATGCAGCTCATGCGGCATGGGAGGAGTCCTCTACTTCAAGTTCCTCAAGCTCCGAGGATGGTGAATGTCACCTTGCACTTATGGCTTCTACTAGTGAAGAAGTAATTGAGGTAAGTGAGGTAAGTAAGGTAAGTGACGAAAGTTTACTTGATTTATCTAAGGAAACCCTCATTGAAATGCTTAATGATTGTCAATCATCTTTTGCTAAATGTAAGGCTAAAAGAAAAAGATTAGGAAAGATAGTTGATGATCTCTATGCCAAGATTGACATTCTAGATCAAAATGAGAAATTACATCTTGATAGCATAGATTCTTTACAAGGGCAATTTCTAGACCTTGAACTTCAATATAATGGAGTAGAGGTTGAGAATGGTACTTATCTTAAAACTATTGAAAATCTTAAGATAGAGAACCAAAATTGCCTAGATGAGCTAGATGTTCTAAAAACTGAAAATGTTGAACTTAAGCTTATTGATGATGCTAGGAGAGATGAAGTGTATGCTTATCAAAGGGAAATTGTAGTCCTTAAATCTGAAAATGCTAAACTTCTTGCACAAACAAATGTCTAGACCTATCTTGCCTAGAAATGAAGTTGCAAACTTAACTCTTGAAAAAGACTCTCTTCTTACTAAAGCCCTCTGTCTTGAGGCCGACCTGTTGCATGCTAGAGAAGATCTTGCTAGTTTATCTACTACCATTACAAATCTTAGTGATGATAATGCTAAATTAAGATCTACTTTGCAAAGGTTTCTTTCGGGTAAGAAGTCTCTAAATGATGTTCTAGAGCACTCTACCAAACAAGTTGGTACTAGTGGTCTAGGATACAATGCGACTACTCCAAAAGGTAAGAAGAAGAAAAAGGGTAAGAAAAAGAGTGTGGAAACTCCAATTTTCAATGGAGAGTCTTCCGGCTCTAAAAATCCCATGGTATGTATGCATTGCAAATGTGATGATCATTATTCTACCTATTGTCCTTACAAGCCTAAGGGGACCAACCCAAATATGAAATGGGTCCCCAAGCTAACCCCGGACCCCAAAGTTTGAGTTGGGTTCCGACATCCTCTTTTCTTGCAGGTCACAAAGAAATGGATTGTTGATAGTGGCTGCTCTAAGCACATGACTGGAGAAATCAGCCATTTCAACAAATTTGTGAAGAAGAAAGGAGGATCGGTAACCTTTGGGGACAACAAAAAGGGTAAGGTTATAGGTGAGGGTGATGTAGGTAATGATTTGTGCATTAAAAATGTTTTGCTTGTTGATGGCCTACATCACAACTTAATCAGTGTTAGCCAATTATGTGATAATGGTTATCTTGTGCTCTTTACTTCCTTAGAATGCTTGCTTCTAGATTCCCTGTCCTATAATGTCATATATAAGGGAACTAGAAATGGTAATCTATATGTGATTGTTCTTGATGCTTTAAAGCCCATACTAAATAGATGCTTAGTCGTGGATAAAAACGATCTTTCGCTTTGGCATCGACGTTTGGGTCATGTGAACTTGCATCAAATGAAGAAACTGAACAAAAAGGACTTGGTTCGAGGACTTCCCAAATTGGATTTTGAAAAGGATGAGGAATGTCAACCTTGTACTCAAGGGAAACAAACCAAAGCCTCCTTCAAATCCAAAGGAGTCATGAGTACCAAGAGAGTTCTAGAGCTTCTTCATATTGATCTTTTCGGACCTATGAGAACACAAACGCTTCGTGGCTCCAAGTATTGTCTTGTTATTGTCGATGATTTTTCTAGATTTACTTGGACTTTCTTTCTTGTTTCCAAAAGCGACACACTCGATGTTTTCTCGAGCTTTTGTAAACGAGTTGAAAACGAGGCTTCTTGTCATGTTGTTTCCATCCGTAGTGATCATGGGGGAGAGTTTGAAAATGATCTTTTTGAACGTTTTTGTGAAAAATCGGGTTATTCGCACAATTTCTCTTCTCCTCGCACACCCCAACAAAATGGAGTTGTTGAGAGGAAGAATAGATCGCTACAAGAGATGGCTAGGACCATGCTTCTTGAGTATGACACTCCTAAGAAGTTTTGGGCTGAAGCCGTTAGCACCTCATGTTTTGTGCAAAACCGAGTTTTCACTCATCCGACTTTTAAGAAAACCCCCTATGAACTATGGCGTGGTAGGAAGCCGTCAATTGATTTCTTTCATGTGTTTGGATGTCCATGTTTTGTTTTGAACACCAAGGACTCTCTCGACAAGTTTGATCCGAAATCCTACAAGGCTTTCTTCCTAGGCTATAACACTACTAGCAGGGCTTTTAGAGTGTTTAACATTGAACTATCTAAAATAGAAGAATCTATAAATGTTAAATTTATTGAAACTAACCCTGGTATTGGCAAGCATTTGGGTGATGATGATGTTGCAGATGAAATCATTCCTATCTTAAAAGAGCTCAACATCAAAGACAAAGGCAAGCAGGTTGAAGAAGAAGAAAAGGAAGAAGAAAGGAAGGATCCCACTCCCCGCTTTGCAAAGAATCACCCCAAGGAGTTGATCATTGGCAACCCGTTTGAAAGAGTGAGGACACGAGCTGCACACAACAAAGAACAAGCAGACAGTGCCTTCATCCCTCAACTGGAGCCAAAGAACATCAAAGAGGCCCTTGGCGATGATGAGTGGATCCTTGCCATGCAAGAAGAGCTTGAGCAGTTCGAGAAGAACCGTGTGTGGACCTTAGTGCCAAGACCAAATGATAGAAAGATCATTGGTACCAAATGGGTCTACCGCAACAAGCTTGATGAGCAAGGAAAAGTGGTAAGGAACAAAGCAAGGTTAGTAGCACAAGGTTACAATCAACAAGAAGGTATTGATTTTGATGAAACCTATGCTCCTGTTGCTAGATTAGAATCTATTCGTATGCTACTTGCCTTTGCTAGTTATAAAAATTTCTTGCTTTATCAAATGGATGTTAAAAGTGCGTTTTTAAATGGTACAATCGAGGAGGAAGTATATGTTGCTCAACCTCCAGGCTTTGAAAATGATAAGTTACCCAATCATGTCTACTTCTTGCAAAAAGCTCTCTACGGACTCAAACAAGCACCTCGAGCTTGGTATGAGAAACTAAAGAACTTTTTGTTAGATAACGGGTATATCATGGGCAAAGTTGATTGTACTTTGTTTCTAAAGCACACTTCTACCCATTTTCTCATAATTCAAATATATGTTGATGATATTATATTTGGCAGAACTGACCTTGATCTTTGCAAAGAGTTTGGTTCTCTTATGCAGAGTGAATTCGAGATGAGTATGATGGGTGAGCTGACCTTCTTCCTAGGCTTCCAAATCAAACAAACCAAGGAGGGTAACTTCATCAACCAAGGCAAATACACACTTGAACTTCTTAAACGCTTTGGGATGGAGAACATGAAGCCAATGGATACACCCATGTCAAACACTGCAAAACTTGACAAGGATGAAGAAGGTGAGAAGGTAGATGAGAAGCTCTATAGAGGTATGATCGGAAGTTTACTTTACTTAACTGCCTCTAGACCTGATATAATGTTTAGTGTTGGCTTGTGTGCCCGCTTTCAATCAAGCCCTAGGAAATCACATCTTATTGCTGTCAAGAGGATTTTGAGGTACTTAGCCAAAACTCCAAATTTTGGACTATGGTACCCTAAGTCAAGGGACTTTACTCTTGTAGCGTATAGTGATGCTGACTACGCAGGTTGCTTGATTGATAGAAAGTGCACAAGTGGCACTTGCTTCCTCTTGGGACCATGCTTGGTGTCTTGGTTCTCCAAGAAACAGAGCACAGTGGCATTATCAACTACCGAAGCTGAATACATTGCAGCCGGAAGTTGTTGTGCCCAGGTCCTATGGATGAAGCAAATGCTCCAAGACTTTAACATTCATTTTGATGCTTCTCCTATTTACTGTGATATTACTAGTGCAATAAATCTTTCTTATAATCCAATATTGCATAGTAGAGCTAAACACATAGAAGTTCGCCATCATTTTCTCCGTGATCACATTGTCAAAAAGGATATTTATATCACACATGTGGATACGGAAAATCAGTTGGCGGACATTTTCACTAAACCGCTTGCTAGAGAACAATTTAATTTTATTAGATCAAAATTGCTTATAACCTCTCTTGATGATGTTGAATTGCTCTCTAATTAGTTGGTTACATCTTATGTGTGTTGCTCTTGCTTATAAATGCTTTGTTTGCTCAAAATGCTTGTTTTTGATAAAATTTATCTTGTTTCTATCTCTTCTTCGGGCTTTTCTCGCAAATCGGGTTTTAATCGACAAATAGTACCCTATGATGATGGGAATGTGCCTAAATATGCTTAATATACAATCTAGTCCAACCAGAAAAATTGCTTTAGGTCATTTGAGGCTAGGACTAGAATCTAGGTTCTTCCCACATCAGGGATTCTGTCGGCCGAGTTGGAAACTCGGCCGATCGGTCGGGGACAGGGCACCTGTGTGTTCTGTCGGCCGAGTTTCCTCTCCCTGGAACTCGGCCGATCGGCGGCAGACTGGTTTAATATATATAGGAATCGGCCGACTTGCTCCCTCTCAACTAGAGCAAAGTCGACCGAACCCTAGTCGCCCAGCCCGACCCTTCCTCCCCTGGTGCTGCTCTCTCTCTCTCCGGCCGATTTTCTTCCCAAATCGACCTGTTCGTGTGTTCTTGCTGCTCTTGGCGTGCTGCCTGCTCTCTCTCTCCACGTGGATCGGCTCCTTTCTCTCCGTTCTCCTCTCCTATGAGGTCCCAACGCCGGAAACGTGCCGTTCCCGCCCCTGCTCCTGCGGTGCCTCTTGCACCTAGGTATATGGTGTTTGATAATCTTTCTTTTGTTGACAATGCTGCTATTGCTCGCTACAAAGAGCTCCTTCCTCGCTCTCCCTTTCCTTTTCGAGCTCTTTATCAGCCCCATAGCTATCATGCCGACCTTTTCGAAGCTTGTCAACTCTTTCGCACACATCATCTTGAAGCTCTTAGTATTGAGGATGCCCGTTTTTATAACCTAAAATACAGCACCAAAGCTGTACGTCAATTCTACGCTAACTTGCGGTGGAATTACGACTCTTTGGTTCCCCCTTCGGACACCTCAATCGTTTTGACGTCTATGATTGCCGGCCAACCTTTCCATATTACTGAACGATCTTTCAATCTCTATCTCAATGGCAATGTTGGCACGGCGTCGTGGATTACCGATTACCCTGCTTATCTTGATCTCTTGTATCCCGAGGACGTCTATAAGACCATCGAGGTTGACTTGACCGATATTCATAAGTTTCTCAAGCAACCCGATTTTCCTTATAGAAAGAAGGGCACTCTGCCATCTTATGCCCTGTCCTCTCCTCGCCGTGTTTTGGCGTTCGTTCTCAGTTGCATTGTCCATCCAAAGAAAAACCAAACGGACATCACTGAGAACACAGCTATGATGATGTATCTGCTTTTGAACAACCAAGGAGTCAAATGGGCTCGTTACATCCTTCACCATATGACTTGTTTTGACTCGGGAAAGAACACCAAGGGCACGCATCTTCCATATCCTGCCCTAATTTGTGGACTTTTCCAGCATGCCACTGGAAAATCTCTCTTTTCCGATTTTCTCTACCGCCCCGATCGTAAAGGGGTTTATATCAGTGAGACCACTCTTCAGAAGAGTGTCCCTACCTCTGGTGCATCATCTTCTTCTGCTCCACCTCCACCTCCATCATCATCTGCTGCACCACCTCCTGAGCCATCTTTCCGACCTCCTCCGCAGCCGGCTTTTGCTGACTTCCATGTCTCCAATGAGGCCCTCATGGGGTACCTCATGCATAAGCAAGCCTACAACATGCAGGTCCAACAACATCACCATCAGGATCTGTGCCACATCATGTCATCCATGTCTTTATCTTGCCCTCAGCCCTACCCCACCTATGAGCCCTACCCCGGTGGCGACTACGCTTCTTATGCGTATAGTCAGTTCTACCCACCTCCACCACCCTCTGCTTCCGCTGATCACTCTGCAGGTGGGTACTCTCACTCTTCTCTGGTTCTGGCGCTCCCAGGTGGCCGTATGTCTGAGCTTCTGGCCCAGTACACTTCTTCTGCTCCCCCTATTGAGGTTGCCTATGAGTTACATGCTCTAGGCATGTCTTGGGCCGAGCAGAGTGCGAGGTGGCCCGGGCGTGCTTTTGGTCCTCCCGACGAGGATATGGCTGACCAGGACGATGCTGAGACTGACGCTGATGAGGCTACTGCGACGGATGCCGAAGACGACGATGACGATGCCGATGCTGAAGACGAGGCTACACCAGCTGCTGCTCCTCCTTCAGATGATGGAGATGAGGACTACCAGCCCGACGAGGACATGGAGGCTGCCGTTGATGATGTTGACATAGATTAGTGTAGCTTAGAGTTGATGTGTCTTGTTTAGTCTTGGATGACCATGATATATTTCTTTTGGACTATGATTGTATTATTTACATTAGGCACATCATCTGAGTTGTACTATTGCTACTCCGTTTGTCCGTGTAGTTTTTGTCTTATGTTTGGTTTTGGAAACACTTGGTATGGCTTATCTTATAGTGTGTTCCATATTTTGATGAATGACAGGTTTTTGCTTTAGTGCTTTATCTTGATATTTTATCTGTTTCTCTGTGTTTTGGTTGATTGAGTGTTTGGAGAAGACCTTGCTTTTACGCTCTTCTACCCCCCCTGCCTTTTTGAGATGACAAAGGGGGAGAAAGCTCTAAATCATATTGTTTTTATTGCTTGTATGGTTCTTTTCTTGTCTATAAACTGAAATGCATCTAGACTTGTTTAGAATCATATAGTATCTATATATGCTATGTCTGCTTGTGTGTTAACTAACTATGCAGGAACGAGTAAGCATGAATTGAGGGGGAGCACTACAAATTGATCATATTTGCATCCCCTTGCAATTCCCTAAAGAAAAGGTATAATTTTCACATTCTTTTCAATATGTTGAGGAATGGTTTGTCATTGTCAAAAAGGGGGAGAATGTTGACCTAGGTGTCGCACATTGCTCATATTTTGATAATGACTTAACCATTCCATTCATATGTATCTAACAAATCTATTTGAGATCATTGCAGATATTAGATACAAGAAAAGAATCTCCTTTATCTCCAAAGCTACTCTTCCGGCACATGCAAAACATGTGACTTTTAACCGCTTTGTAATATAGCCCTTAGAGGCTTAGAACATTTTATGTAATCACTCATAATCATGTTTTGCATTGTATCTAAGATGGATAAAATGATTGGGACTCAAAAATCCATCGTTTGTACAGTTTATGAAAATTCCAAAATACCCTTAACAGGGATTTTGTCGGCCGAATTACAAACTCGGCCGATCCATATATTCTGGAATTTTCTGGGCTGTCGGCCGAGTTTCCAACTCAGCCGACCCCTGTTCGGTCGAGTTTCAATGGTAGGAAACTCGGCCGATCCACTGGTTGGTCAAGACTGAAGGTCGACCGATCGGTCGAGTTTCCCCATGGAAACTCGGCCGACAGTCTGCCTCTCAGACTTGTCGCCTAGTGTGTCGGCCGAGTTGCCTTTAATGAAACTCGGCCGATCGAACTGTACTGGAATGCAGAAAAAGCAATTCCAACCGTTGGAGGAGTTGGTGGGACTCAAAATAGATCCGTTGCAAGTTGTAAAACGGCTAGTTTGTGCCACTTAACTCACCCAACCTCAAAGGGACACCCTCAACTATAAATAGGACCTCTTGGACTTCATTCCAAGGTTGCTCATTCACATATGCTTGGTCCTAGCCTTAGTTGAGTGGTTTCTAATCCTTTGAGCCCCTTTCTCTCTCTACCTTCAAAGCAAATTCGTGAGTATGAGTGAGTTAGGATCCCATGTATGAGAGCTATCATTTGTAATCTTGTAAAGCTCTCCTTTCCACTTCTCCTATCTCCATTCTCTATGAAGATTGATTGAAGTTTCTTCTCCGAGTGAAAGAGAAGAAGGTTTCTGTTCTTCCCCAAGTGAAGGAGAAGAAGGCTAGCTGCTCCAGGCCTCCGAGTGAAGGAGGAAGGTGCTAACGCTCTCCAAGTGAAGGAGAGGTGCAAGGCAAAGCTCAAGCAAGATGGGTAATTCCTGCAAGGCCGAAGACTAGAGCAAGAGTAGGTAAGTCCTTTGAAGAAGGCTGAAGACTACTTGCTTGGTGGGTAAGTCCTTGGTGAGGTAGAAGATCTTGGCTTGATATATAAGTCCTTGGATGGTTGGTTGTTGTAACTTGTAATCTTATTGTGTGATATATATATAAGAGAACCAAGTTACAAATCCTAGAGCCTAACCAACTCTAGGTAGTGGACTGACATTGCTCCTAAGTTTAGGACATGGAACCACTCTAAACCACCTGTCCAAGTGTATGCTTTCCTTGTCTCTTATCCTTGCTTTGTATGCTAGTTTAGGACATCAAATTGCTGTTTTGAATTAAGTTCTGCACTTAATATAATTTGGTGGTCTAATCACTTTTGTGAAGTTTGTGAAGCTCTATTCAACCCCCCCTTCTAGAGCCCATTGATCCAACATATGCCTCATCATGTATCGTTTAAGTGGTATATACAAGATACCATATTAGTTTCCCATCCAGGATTATCATGTCGGGTCTCCATGTTGGGTAACATACCAAGTTACCATGTTAGGTACACCGTTACGCTCATAACCCCTTTATACCTGCAAGGATCAACCCTATCATATAGTTTCATGACAAGCTAGGTGTCTATTTAAATTCTTTTATCACAATCCATTACACAAAGGATAAGATATATCAGATTTCAATCCATCATCTAAGGTTATCCACCATATTGGATAGAATGAGCTATATCGTACAGGAGGTATGAATTGGACCTCATATCATTTACAAGGTATACGTAGGTGCCATTCCTAGCATCCAAGGGATATCATTCATATCATCCATGTGGTATCACTCACCACTTGTATCGGCTTACCCATCACCTTGGGTTTCCAACTCTATATTGTTTAGAATATTCACTATCTATATATCGTGCAAGAGGTGTAATCTTAGACTTGTATCGTGTATAAGAGGTAAGGGGGTATATCGCATATCATAGTGTATGAGCTATCATCTATCCCCATATCGGCTTAACCCCCATCTTGGGTTTCATATCAGGTTAAGGTATTTCAACCATATCAGGTTATACCGTGTATTTGAATCTGTGCCTTATATCGTGTCTAAGTGTATACTCAATCAATCATATCGTGTACCAGATGTGTGCTTCAAGATATCGTGTACCAATTGTGTATGACATGATCATATCGTGCAAGAGTTACTTGCTTATCCTACTCATATCGGGTTACCCAAACTAGGGTTTTAGCATATTAACTTATAAGTATACACTTGACCCTATACCGTGCATAGAGTCTTTGCTTGACTTATTATTGGGAAAAAGGTGTAGGGTTAACACCATATCATGTTAAAGGTGTAGGGTTAAGAAGATTTCGGAATTGAAAGTAGATCATTAAGTATAGCAAGTTAGGTGATGAATAATAACATGATTGAATTCAAGTTATATAATCCACCTTATGAACAACTTTAAAGATCCAAGCTCCAAAGATTCACATTCCTAAGGTTGAATATGAACTTCTCCAATGTCCAAGGCTCGTTCACAATCCTCCATATACAAGAAATCACCATAGTTAAGAACTTGGTGAAGAAGGAAAGAGAGTTATATCCATAACCTGATATCCTACTTCAACCAAGGTTGAAGATGACCAAACCTTACCTTAAGCTTGGTGCTCGAGCTCTCCTTGCTCCTTGAGCTAATTTGCATGATAACTAAGGGGCTATGCATTATATTTTCAAGGGAGAGGGTTGTGGGATTCATAAACTTCCATAAATTGGTGGAAGGTGAAGTATATATACTTGAGTTCATGAGATAAAGTGTATAAGAGGTGTCTTCACCTTAAGCTACTAGATGACACGTGGCCATGCATGGTTGAAACGTGGCCATGCATCCACACATGCATATCTTTCTATGCAATAATCTTGAGGATAAGCTAGAGACAATATCTCAGCCATCCTTTATCTTGTTGGATAAGTTTCCTCATCTTTATCTCATCAATAAGGCAACCCGATACACTTTATGCAAGGGGCTTGCAACTCATCATGGGCCACCCCCTTGAGGTGTTTTGCCCGTCATGACCTTTGGAAAGGCTCACCAAACCGATAGGAGACTTTTAATATATCTCCTTGGCTGATAGGACTCCTATATCAAGTCCACAACTCGATACAACACATATAATGCTTTACCTTCAATTCTTTCTTGATCTATTCATCACCAAGATCATCATCATTCAAATATGACTTCAAACATGGCGCCCCCTTCTTTATCTTTCCTCTAAAAGATACATAGAGGGAGTAGGGACACTCTAGAGGTGATAATTTTGCATTTCAACCCCATATATTGGATAGATTGCAAATTGTACCAAAATTGGTGCACACAATACTAGCATTGTTCAAGCAAGTTATAATTTGGGATTTAGGATTTCTACAAGCCACCACTTAGCATCATTCTCTCTCTCTTATGATAATAAAACACTTAGAACACATTCAACATGTGACATATTGCAATGTAACCCCTCATCTTGGGAAAATTGCACTTTGGTCCAAAACAAAGGAACATTGCTCAAACAACATTCAATCAGGACCAAATTTGAAACATAAGTGTGTCACATGATAACAAAACTACTTAGAGGATTATATTAAATTTATAATCAACTTACTTATCCAAAACAAACAGGGTTAACTCATAACCCAAGTCAGGGTCAATACAAGTTATAGACCCCTAACAAGGATTTCGTCCCCGAAATCCCAGATGAAGGAAGACAATTATCATTCATGCATCATATTGTCAAGTCTCCACATAACATCTTGATGTCATGGAGATGACATAGTACTTTGACCAGCACAAAGTCCTTCCATTAAGGATCATCATAAGATCTGTCACATATGACACATACTCAGCGGTCCTATCCATTACTGACTGCGCAATCAACTCTGTGTCAAGTAACACTTTCTAAGTCAGAGAATTACTATTCATACTTCAAATAATTCTGGTGTCAAACCTTATTGACTCACATCTTTTATGTGATAAGATATTTGATTCTAGGATGTATTCCATACTCCTCACTTAGTTTAGCATTTCACTTCCCAAGAAAGACCAGGGTTACGTTCCGTCACCCACTTGGGACTACAAGTCTTATCATACATTTTCAGTGCCATTCTAATCTATTGTCACAACACAAAACTTTCGTATGACTTGTACCAACTATCTTCCTAGTTGTACATTTATTTTGTCATAAGGAAAGGTTACTTACTAAACAAGAACTTATTTTAGAGGTATCTCTAGATGTTATGAATAAACTGCCTCAATAGATCTAGATAGGGATACTCTAAGAAATTATTTTTAGCTTGATAATCTTTTTCTCAAAATGATTATGCAATTGTTCCTTCAATTAATACATCCTTATTGATGTTATGTTTATGCAGAGAATAAACCCCTAACATATGATCTCCATACTAGAGTTATCTCAAGGTTGGACCTTCTAGGTAACCAAACATTATTCATCTTATCAGAAGTCATATTCTCACTTTCCCATACCTCCTGGCACATCTTGGATACCGGAATTCCTTACCTTGGTATCCTTCACATGTGTCGAAAACACATTTCATCGTCATCATTTCCATCTCTCTATCGTTAATACCAAAGTCAAACATACAAAAGGATCTTTCTTTTATCTTGGGACATTATATATTACACATATCTTTATCTTGGATCCAAAGTCCAAGATGAATTGATACTTTTCTAAGTATCCATCAAAAGATCACTTCTAACTCATGCACATCAAGTGTCCTCAGACTCACTTGATTACCATATCCCTGAAAGGAAAGAAAACAAAGAAACATATTCCTTTCATCACCAGGGTTGTTAATCAAAGAGGAGACATTATCATCTCCTAAGATTATTGCATGAACTTTCAACTGTTCATGAGTCATTTACCCTTGTTTCATCCTAGATTCCTTGCCATCTGCATAGGAGTTATATGGATGACTACATAATATCATTTCATTCTTTGTTTTTAACTAACAGATTATGAACATTTTGTGATTTTATCACATCACATTTCCCATTTATACATTATGGAAAAGATCTTTACTATTCACACAGACTTTATGAAACATGGATCATCTCCCTTATTCTTTTTCTCTTATCATGAGGATTATACTTTTTACTTCCTCATACACAGATTGATCTGAGATCATCCCAGATTCTAATTTATTGCACTTGGGATGTGATAAAAATATCCATACCATATTTCCATATTTGTTATACTCACTAGATTTGTCTCAAAATGACTACTTGATCAGAGTAATCAGAAAGATAACAATCTAATAGTTCCATACATACCTTATCTTCAATAGTTGAATAGCTGGCCAGGGTATACAAGTATTGATATTAGGTAGTATGTACTTTGTTTACTATCATATTCCTTACTTTTCATATCATCAAAAACATAGAACTTAGTATCCCTGGATTTTCTCCAGGCATCACCTCCACACCTCATCCTCTTTCACACAGATAAGAGCAATTATAAAGCATTTAAAAGAATACTGAACAGAATATAAATTCTAGTTCTCATCATTTCTTCCCCGTGTTCCCATAGGGAAATCAATAGGGAAGTCAATAACAACAATCCTTCTTATGATTATCAGATAAAATCAAGAGAAGGCATATCAAAATGAAAAATCTCTATCTGACTGTTACCCTTCACAGTCATCTATCGCTTCAGGTTGACTCAACACATAGAGTCTAGTTATTTCAACTTGTTTCTTTTACCTTTTTAATCTATTGGGATGTAACTCTCATAAGCCCTTCCGAGTCTACCTCGGTTTTTGCGTCATTTCTTCCCTTCTTTTTAAACAAAAGAGATTAGTATGCTCAACATGTCCATATCTATAACATGTCTTATCCTCGTACCATGGTCTTAACGGTCTTATTACCGATGTAGAAGCTAAGTCAGAGTTTCTTACAGGTGAAAGGTTAGGACCTTTGCCTTTACTTAGCAATTACTGCCCTGGTACACTAGGCATTTATTGCACTGGTGGTACCAAAAACTTTTGGCTTTTTAAAACAACTAGGCAAATGTCTCTAGAATTGTAGAGACCTTTCCTTAATTCTCACCTTATTGCCCCTTTTTGGGCACTGCCATCACATATGTACTATATGTTTATACTTATGGTAGAGTCTATTTCTCATCATATGTCAATCCTTCCCCCATTTTCCACTGTTCCAACATGACTATGTCATTTAGGAACCCTTTCAGAACCTAAAATTTCTACATTGAGGGCTGGTAATCTAGGTTGTAATGCTAGTATCTGGTCTACTGTATGCATCACTATTGTCCTAACCTGTCCAACAAGAGTATAAAAGAGTAGGATTCTCTATCCTGATTGGGTCAAGATGGGAATTCTCAGGCACTCATTCTTCTCTTGCCTAATCCCTTGCACCTTTTCTTGGTGCAACAACATTGCTCTTAGCAATGTGTTCCTCATGTTTTCCAGTCATTCTTAAACTTCACCCTTTCTTCCGCATAAGTAGAAGTCATTATAAGATATACTGGTGGACACTAGAATAGACTCAACACTTTAGTCTTATGTCTCTGTACACTCAGCGAACCAAACTTGTAACGACCACCATCAAACTGACAACTAAAGCATTACTAATTATGCAGAATAATCATAAACAACGGATTAACAAAAATCACTAAAATTTATAACCATTTTGCAAGGAGATCCTCTACCACAAAACTCTTACAAAAAGATCCAAATCTTATACATAACATGATTTACATTGTACAACACTTTTTCATCTCATCTCAAGGACAACATATAACAGTTGCTCTATCAACACATGTACTGAAGCTACATAAAACCTTGAGGCTTACAAGCCAAAATCTCACATCATTCATGAAACATTTACAAACCGATTCCGAGGACCTGAGAGTACAAAGACGACACATAGGACTTCTATCTACAACACACAACAGACAGTACACTCAACCTGAGTTGTTACTGCTATCCCAACTGATGATCCTCCTATGCAGAAAGGTCTCCATCGCCTCATGCACATCCACCTAAAAATTGTGGATTCCACGGGGTTAGACAATTGTCCCAGTGAGAGATATAACTCTCCACCGACTATATTATTATCATAGATAAGCATTATAAAATTGAGCAAAGGTTCTTTTATATTAAAAGGCAGGATTAATCATTTTATGAACAAAACAAAGTAATCTCTTTACTTAAGGAAAATGATGCATCTACCCATGGTAGAGTAATAAACCATCTATCTACTTTACAAGGAATGTAAGGAAACATAAATAACATCTATGAATCTAAGATGTATAATTGAATTGTACATCACACAATGTTTTCCGTATTTGATCCTTACGCGAATATGCTACACGACTGATCATATTTTAGAATCACACTTATGCCCTGAGGAGATGAAGTATACACGTTTCATCTCCAACCGACCACAAACTTCTCACAAGTTGGTACCATACAAGGTCAATGGAAGAGCCGGCTACCAAGACCTCTCCTGTCTCGGTCAGTACGAGACCACACAGATTCAGTAGGACATCTTGTGTCATCTGTTAGCAGGACATCTCGTGTCACTGCAAAAAGAGCATGCCAGGGTACAAGGCACCCTCGCTCATAGTTACTACGTCAGCATGTACTCTCTTAGGGGAACATCTACTAACAACCGTTCCCAATTATGAAATTATTGAGTCATGGCATATAGCCATACTCTGAGCCATGGGCCAGTTCACCGAGCTCAACATAGAGTCTATGACCGAAGTTGCACTCGAGCCAAGATATGGCATATAGGGAAATCCCCATTTATTTCGAGTTCGTAAGGGGATCGGCTCACACATGGCCATCCATTTATACTTATGCCCCCACATATTAAAAAATATGCACTCCAAGTTATACTGCGGGAAACTCGTTTCACCATTCAGCAAATTCTGACGCTGATGGATCTATGTTCATGCCTACATTTTATAGTTTCTAATGATATATTAAGTGCATTACATCATTCTTTTAACATCAAACAAGTTATAAGAATTAATCACAACAATTTCTACAAAGAAAGGTGTAGTACATCTATCACATACTTTTCTAATCTTTAGAACACATTTAGTTGCATAACACTTGGGATCTCAGTCCCTTGTCACATTACTGGGAATTCCCATACCTTTCACATCATCATCATCATCATGATTACTGGATCTGGGTATTCAAACCCTTAGATCACCACATATCATTGTTACCTCTATAACAAGTAACTAATACCTCTAGGTCCTCAGACCAAGGTATACATGATACTTGTTGCACAAGCATCTCACATGGCTTACAAAGCCCATTTAAACATCTTATCACCTCTCACTAGGCAACAACTATTCACATGGCTCACAAGACCATTTAAACATCTTGTCACCTCTCACTAGGCAACAACTATTCACATGGATCACAAGGCCATTTAAACACCTTGTCACCTCTTACTAGAAAACAACTATCTTTTAGGTCATTAGACCACATAAACATTGTACTTGTTATCCAAGTATTTAATATGCCTCCCAAGTCTTATTCAATAAGAGAAATACAACCTTCCCATTATTAGGGTTAGGGTTTCCCTTTATAGATGAATAGAGTTTCAAGTTCATATTATTAATTCAAACCCTAATTCATTGCTCCAAACATCTAGGAGCATACATTGCTATCATAAGTATTCAATCATACTTATTTATTCTCATCATTTATCATTAGATGATTATCAACACAAAGTATGAGTTTCTCTCTCATCCTCACTAGGATATTGATTACATCATACTTTTAGTTCAATCCTCCTCTTGAGGAATATTAGTTCATCATTAACAATTCACATCATCTTTTATTTGCAATTAACACAACCTGCAACATATGTCACTCAATCAATCACATATGATTGAAGTGTCCCTTCCATATCGGGCATCAAGATGTGTGTATGTTAAGATATTATGCTTTAAGATACATTCTTATTTCATGTAGTGTATCCATACCAGGCATGTGGTATAACCACATCACCATGTCATGTTTTAGGGTGTATCCACTAATCATCATATCGTGTACCCATATCAAATTGACTATCACTTAGTTCTTATCAACTCAAGATAACTTCATATCGGGTATGAGCTAGGTGCTTGACCCCATATCAGGTATAAGCTATGTGCTTGGTGCCATATCATGCACAAGGTGTGCACCATATCGAGCATAGAGTGTATGCCTCATCATGTATTGTTTAAGTGATATATACAAGATACCATATTAGTTTTCTATCTAAGATTATCATGTCGGGTCTCCATGTTGGGTAACATATCGGGTTACCATGTTAGGTAGACCCTTAGGCTCATAACCCCTTTATACCTTCAACGATGAAGCCTATAATATAGTTTCATGACAAGCTAGGTGTCTATTTAAATTATTTTATCACAATCCATTACACAAAGGACAGGATATATCTGATTTCAATCCATCATCTAGGGTTATCCACCATATTGGATAGAATGAGCTATATCGTGCAGGAGGTATGAATTGGACCTCATATCATTCACAAGGTAGAAGTAGGTGCCATTCCTAGCATCCAAGGGATATCATTCATATCATCCATGTGGTATCACTCACCACTTGTATCGACTTACCCATCACCTTGGGTTTCCAACTCTATATTGTTTAGAGTATCCACTATCTCTATATCGTACAAGAGGTGTAATCTTAGACTTGTATCATGTATAAGAGGTAAGTGGGTATCTCCCATATCATGCAAAAGGCATGACTCATATTTTATATGAGCTATCATCTATCCCCATATCGGGTTAACCCCCATCTTGGGTTTCATATCGGTTTAATGTATTTCAACCATATCGGGTTATACCATGTATTTGAATCTTTGCCTTATATTGTGTCTAAGTGTATACTCAATCAATAATATCATGTACCAGATGTGTGCTTCAAGATACCGTGTACCAACTGTGTACTACATGATCATATCATGCAAGAGGTACTTGCTTATCCTACTCATATCGGGTTTCCCAAACTAGGGTTTTAACATATTGACTTACAAGTATACACTTGGACCTATACCGTGCATAGAGTCTTTGCTTGACTTCCTATCGTGAAAAAGGTGTAGGGTTAACACCATATTGTGTTCAAGGTGTGAACTTCATCTCCATATTGTGCAAGGAGATATAATCTTCCAACCATATCGTGCAAGTGATACATGTACATAAGCATATCGGATTAGAGGTACTTGTCTGTGTACTTGAACCTGATATCACTTTATAAAGTGATACCATCTTCTTCAAGCTCTAAACCTTCGTTCTAACTGTTATGGTACATGGAAAACAGGTCCAACAACTACTAGAACTCATAATTTCATCAACTATTCAAGAAGATTTTGGAATTGAAAGTAGATCATTAAGTATAGCAAGTTAGGTGATGAATAATAACATGATTGAGTTCAAATTATATAACCCAACTTGTGAACAACTTCAAAGCTCCAAGCTCCAAAGATTCACGTTCCTAAGGTTGAAGATGAATTCTCCAAGGTCCAAGGCTCGTTCACAATCCTCCATATACAAGAAATCACCATAGTTAATAACTTGGTGAAAAAGGAAAGAGAGGAATATCCATAACCCGATATCCTACTTCAACCAAGGTTGAAGATGACCAAAGACTTACCTTAAGCTTGGTGCTCGAGCTCTCCTTGCTCCTTGAGCTACTTTGCACGATATCTAAGGGGATATGCATGATATCTTCAAGGGAGAGGGTTATGGGATTCATAAACTTCCATAAGTTGGTGGAAGGTGAAGTATATATACTTGAGTTCATGAGATAAAGTGTATAAGAGGTGTATTCACCTCATGATACTAGATGACACGTGGCCATGCATGGTTGACACGTGGCCATGCATGCACACATACATATCTTGCTATTCAAGAATATTGAGGATAAGCTAGAGACAATATCTCGGCCATCCTTTATCTTGTTGGATAAGTTTCCTCATCTTTATCTCATCAATAAGGCAACCTGATACACTTTATGCAAGGAGCTTGTAACTTGTCATGGGCCATCCCCTTGAGGTGTTCTAACCATCATGGCCTTTTCCAAGTCTCAACAAACCGATAGGAGACTTTTACTATGGCTCCTTGGCCGATAGGGCTCCTATATCAAGTCCACAACTCGATACAACACATATAATGTTGTACCTTCAATTCTTTCTTGGTCTATTCATCACCAAGAGCATCATCATTCAAAGATGGCTTCAAACATATCAACCCCTTTTTTCTCTTTCCTCTAAAATATACATAGTGGGAGTAGGTACACTCTAGAAGTGATAATTTTGCATTTCAACCCCATATATTGGATAAATTACAAATTGTACTGAAATTGGTGCACACAGTACTAGCATTATTCAAGCAAGTTTTAATTTGGGATTTAGGTTTTCCACAAGCTACCACTTAGCATAATTCTCTCTCTTATGATAATAAAATGCTTAGAACATATTCAACATGTGACATATTGCAATGTAACCCCTCATCTTGGGCAAATTGCACTTTGGTCCAAAACAAAGGAACATTGCTCAAACAACATTCAATCAAGATCAAATTTGAAACATAAGTGTGTCACATGATTAAAACACTCCTTAGAGGATTATACTAAATTTCTACGCAACTTACTTAGCCAAAAAAAAAAATAGGGTTACCTAATAACCCATGTCAGGGTCATTACAGAAATCCTAATCTTCTTGTATTAGTTTACGGTAGAGATGATGATATGGAGTTTCTTCCCCACATTTGACCCTTGATATAGTTCCCATGCTTGGTGTTTGTACATCTAGAAGTAAGTGGAATGATAGTTTCGGTTTTGGTCATCTTGTCTATGATTTCTCTTCCTTTAGTCATGTTTTTCTAGGACCCTTGCCTTAGAGTTTGTGGAGATTAGCTTCCTTGGATCTCCTTCCATGGTGATCATGGTTCTAGCTTAGTTTTGGGTCTATTTTGGTGACCTAGATACTTACCATTGGTGTGGTCACAACCTAGGAGGTTTGGTGGTCGAGGTATGGGTATGGACATCACGGTCACGACATAGCCCATTGAGATGGCCACAACCCAGTTGGATTTGGTCGAGATGTCCCTTCTTATGGTGGTGTCTAACCTAGTGGTGTTGGGTTGAGACCTTTGGAGTATAACAACCTTGTAGCTCTTAGTTTCTTGCCTTAGCTTGGTGGAGACAACCCTTGGAGTGGTGGTCACGATCAGGGGACTCCGCGGTCATGACATGGTGGTGTTAAGATGTCACAGCCGTGACATGGAGGTGGTTGAGGAGCCTGGCCATGACACATGGTAGAAGGATGAAGAGAAACCCTAATTCTACAAGCATGACCTGTAGAAGGTGGTCACGACATGATGAGGGAGTGAAGGTCAAGGTAGACATGGTGTATGCCGTGTTCGTGACATACTATGGGGGGTGGCTGCAACCCATGTGCCTAAGTGGTTAACATGTGGTGATGGTAGGTGGTTATGAAACATGTATGAACATTTAACGTTAAATATGTATACATATGTGCTATGTTGTTTCGTATGATCTCTAATCTTCCCTAATGATGATTCTTAATCCTGACACACTCCATGATGTTGGAGGGTGGTGGTTCTAGGGTGGTTGATTGACCCTAACCTTGTGGACCCTAATCAGTAAAAGTGGAAACCCTAAACCCTAAAAGTGAATAAGTCTTGCTTATACCCTTATGATGGATGGATACGATGTTATGTGATTATCTCTCTTGATTGTGATCATCTAACCATGCAAGTGTTGTGGAATTGATTATCATAGCAAGTGTGTGCTATGATGGCTACGATGTGAGATATGGATTGAATATGCCCTTGTGAGGCATGCTGATTATGCATGAGATACATGATTATGGTGGTTGGGACTTATGACCTAACAATGGTTATTGTTCTAACATGAAAGGATGTTTCCTACTGATATAGTTGAGGGATTGATATCCCATGGCATGTGGCTTTGTTGATTATGTTGGGAATGGCATAATATATACATCATGTGGTGATAGTGTGACAAGTTCACACCCTATATGTTTCATCTGCGGGAAGAGTATTATGCCCTTATCTTTGTAGAATTTGTTATGGTTTTATATGTTGTAACTTGATTGATGCTAAAAGACATTTAAATGACCTAACTAATCAAGTGGAACCTAATCATGTAGTTTTTCCTTGTGCCATAGATTCATCCAGTGTCAGTACTTGTTGAATGGTGAAATAATTTTAACTCAGAGCGCATATTTTGAATATGTGGGGGTGAAGACGAATATCCCATTACATCCAGGATATGTGATGTGGGATGGGTTGCGGGCCATACCATAGTAGGAGTGAGGCTTCAGGCCATAGATTAGTGATTTGTGATACAAGATTGGTTGCAGGCCATACCCTAGTAGGAGTGCGGCTGTAGGCCGTAGCTCAGTTTCACTAGCGTTATGACCTGTACCAAGATGGGCTAGACTTGTACAACTAGGCTATATGTCGATGGTAGTAGTTTGATTTATATTTTCACTACAGGTTTACTCATACTGACCAAGGGGGTGAGTTCGTGGATTTCGGCTCTTCCATAGACCTTATATGGCACCGATTTCAAACTAGCAGTGGTCGGTTGGATTTGGGTGGTATGACTCAAATCCCCAGGGCATAGTAAAACATGTAATCATCCTTGTAGCATACTTGTATAGGATCAAATACAGAAACATTGGATGAGGCCTTGCTTGCTTTTGTACAATATAGTTGGTAGTGAATATACATGTTCCTCGTATTACTTTTATGATGATAAGACATTTCATAATTTAAATTATAATTGCTTATCTTATTAGTAATGATTACCTACTTATCATGGTTGTAGCTTTACTATTGTTCTTTAGTCATCTTATCTGTGCTAACAATAATGTTGGTGGAGAGTTATATCCCCGTTGGGATTTAGAATCTCACCCTGTGGGTTTCCCACATCGTTTTAGGTATATGTGCACAAGGAGGTAGAGATAGTACAACAAAGGTTGAGCAACAACAAGAAGGACAGTTGCTGACAAGGTTGGAAGTGCTGGTGGTGGTCATTTTGTTGTTAGAGTCCTAGAGTCGTTCCTGTACACTCAAGTCTTTGGGATGGTTTTTGGGTATGCTTTCTAGATGTGTTTCAATATGTGGTTTGGCTTGTATGTCCTTTTCATGTATGAATTCAGCGGATATGTATATATATGTTTGGCATATATGTTTTCTTGTAACATGCTAATGACATACATGGTAAATACCTTGTGACATGAAAGGACTCATATGCAAAAATTTTTGATGTTTGGATCTTAATAAAAATGATTTTAATTTCTAGTATTTCTGGTAATCTATTTGTTTAAGTTTGTTACCACGCTTAGTTTTGAGTTATCTCATGGTTTGTGGAGCGAGGAGTCACACCTACACCCAAGGGTGTAGGAAATTCCCTATACCAGAGTCTATTTACCATGGTTCAAGTGGTATTTAATGTGATACAATCGTACAAATGCAAAATATATGGTTTGAACTAGATGCTATATTTTTTTATGATTATTACATTATTACTTTATTAGATATAAACCAAAATATTTTAATGGTTGTTGCTGATTTACAGAGTTACCATTCATTTATGTGATTGTAAAACTATAATATGAAGGTGGTACACATATCTGATTGGAACGATTTTTGAAACACAACTTACCTACCTAGTATACTTTATATCTATACAATTAGATCATTCCAAATGTCTTAGGAAGTGCACTAAATAAGGTTTAGGTATAGGGAATTTCCCATCCCTTAGGGATAGACTCCCTTTTATATTATTAATATCCTACCGCATTATGTTTTCTTATTTTTTAATCAACGAAAGAACCCACCCCAGATGGACCCATCCTGGCATTGTAAACTCTTTGAACGTGAGAAGGGTGTGGTCCACTCACCCCTCCCACACCCAATCAACTCATGAAATGCCTTTCATAGAACGCCCTCAGGCCCTTCACTCAGACTTACTAAGCCGCAACCAGCCAGGCTACTCTTGCTCGACTCGCATAATGTTATCTTTTTTTTGGTCGGTAAAAATGCAGTTTCTCTATTATCCAAAAACTTTGGGTACAATTATTACATGTGCCCCCATAAACCTTGTGCTTAAAATCACTAAGAACCTACTATGCTTCACGTAGGAAGCCCAAAACAACTAGACGGGGAATAAAGATAGCAATAAGATAAATGCTAGAGCCAAAACTCTTACACTAACTACATGGTAAAACACCTCAATAGCATTATCTTCAACTAGAAAGAAAGAGAGTTGGCCAGCAACACAACATATTCATGTCAGCCCCAGGAAGAGAATTGAATCTTAACTTCAGAGTCTAAGAACCACTCTATATCGAGTGTCTAAAATAGGATGTGAATTCATAGAGAAAGACACACCCATTAGAAAACTAGCTTGCCACAACTAATGCCTGACTCAAAGGAATCGATCTCCAAGATTTCAGAACTAATATAACCCCATATCTGGATCACCTTCTCTCCACTAGCATTATCCACATCACCTGAAAGTGTGGAGAAACGGAAGACCATCAACATGGGGTACTAGTCCTAGTATATTGTATATCAAGTCTTTCTTTTAGGCCTTCGTCATGTAAGCAAAGAGGGCCAAAGAATATCACTCTCTTTTCCTCCCTGGCTTCTTCTTTTTCCTTGATCTTGGTTGGCCAATAATCAAAGAATCAGAGCCCCATTGATCTGAGTTGAAATCAGAGTTCGATTCACCCTTAGATGTCTCATCACCTTCAAACATATTTGCTACTCTCTGCTTGTAATCAACAAAGAACCCACAACTATTAAATAAGTTGTTAATCTTCCAGGCTTCCATATCCTTTTCACCCCTTTCCCTGTAATCCAACTCCCATTCTATGTTAAGGCTACCCAACTTGGAAATAGGAGGGGACCTGAACATGTCAGGTTCCTTTGAGAAGGAGGAGAAGGCTAGAGGCCGGTTTGCTGATGCAGTGGAGAGAACAATATCGATCACCTTGTGAGCAATATCATCCTCTACCACTATATCTTCCTGAGCATCTTGATCTTTGGACTTTTCTCGGGGAGAGAAGCCTGGCCGTTGTCTTTGACAAAACGTCGAACAACTCTCTGCTTCCCGTATCTGAACTGAACCTGCTTGATTTGCACCTCATTTTTGCTATCAACATGGCATGACCCTAGGTTATGTCTGAATCTCTTACAACCGGAGTAGAAGAGGGGCTTCACCATGACGTCGACCTTCAATTGCTTCGATTTCCCATCAACATCCACCAACATGTTCTTGGGGATTTTGTCAGATGCTGAAAGTTCCACACACAAAGGTGCATACACTACTACAGAAATAGCATTCAGTGTCGCTTTTCTGGGCGTCAGTTATTAAGGAACACGGACGCCTTATATTAAAGGCGTCAGTTATTTAGAAGAACCGACGTCTATATTCAAAGACCAGTCAAACACGGGTACCGCTTTGTATACAGCTTCGGTTGTTTATACAAAACCGACGCATCATGTCATCCAATTTTCGAGCGAAAAAAATAATGTCACTTTCGGCGTCGAGTCTGTAGTTAAAACACCGACGCTTATGTGCGATGGAAATTTGCGCGAAAAGTGTCCTTTTCCGCGTCGGTCGTCCTTTAATCACCGACGCTGAATGTGGTTCCCGCCAAACATTTTCACGAAAATATCGTCCAAATGGACGTCGGATGTTGCGAACGACCGACGGTAAAGATGTTTAGGCGTCGGTTGTTGTAAACAACCGACGCTATTGGGGAACTTCATAACCTTCGATCGCCCGACTCTTCCCCTTTCTTATGTTTCATTGCTACCCTATTTCCCTATTGCGGCGATTTCTCCGGCAATTTCTCTGCTGCTGGTACTAGTTTTTCTCCGGCGCTTCTCTCCGGTGCCCCATCTCCGGCGTCCCCTCTCCGGCGCCCCTCTCCGACGCGTTTCTTCTCTGGCACCCCTGCTGCCCGCCCTGCTGCTCCAACCGCCTGCGCCGCCGCCACGCCTGACAACTGGCGCCGCCGCAACGCCTGGTGCCCACCTGCCTGCCACGCCTGAGAACCGGCGCCGCCGTACCCCCTTCTCCTTCTCCTCCGCCTGGCCGCTGCCTGCCTGCCGCCGCCTGGCCGCCTGCCTGCCTGCTGCGGCTGACGCTCCTGCTCGTCGGAGTCACTGCCGCTGGTTCTGGAGCTCGTCGGCCGCCACCCACGTACTCAACCAGCTCGACCTCACCCTACTCTTCTTGCCCAGGTACCTACAGACCTACCCAGGCGCGAAATTGGTTCTTTATGTGCTGACCTAATCTGTTGCCTAATCTGCTTGCACGAAATTGGCTCCCTACTCTGCTTGCTTAATGTGCCTAATCTGCTTTAAGTGGTCCTAATATCATAACATGATAGTTTTATTATATGATTTGTGGCACTTTAGGGTGTATATACATGCAAATTATATAAGTGATAGATGTTGGATGTTTGTCAAGGTTTCTTGAAGATTGAATAAGTGATAGATGCTGGATGTTTATTTATTTCATCTATCCATGTTGCCTATAGTTTATAACATTGCATTGTGAATTATTGCATGTTTGAAACTATGAAATTCTTGATTTATTAGATGATATTCAAGAAAACCCTAGTTTGATGAGCATGTTGTTAATCATGTTAATTATGATTCTTCTATATATTATGATGTCATTATATAATTATGTGATCCCAACATATTAAATTGAATTAGAATGATTTCATGAATTATAGGGTTTATATAAGAATGACAACACATGTATTTGTTGGCCTAGAAACCCGTCCAAGATTTACTCAGTAGGAGTAAATCTTGGATAGTCCCCAGTTTGGGACTGTTCTTGAACACCTAATCTCACTTAGGATGTAAGTGTATAATGTGTATTGGGTTTTCGAGAAAATTTCGGCAGCATTTCCCCGTTTGTTCTCTAAGTACATATGTACTTAGAGAACAACGGGGAAATGCTGCCGAAATTTTCTTGAAAACCAAATACACATTATACACTTACATCCTAAGTGAGATTAGGTGTTCAAGGATGGGATAGGTGGTACACATTTATTATATATAAGATTGACATCAAATGTGTTTGTTGGCCTAGAAACCCGTCCAAGATTGACTAATATATACTTGTTTCCTAATATATACTTGTTTAAAAGGTTAACTGATGTTATACAACTTTTTCTGAAAATATATAACATCGTTATATGTACTTACACTTTGTTAATACTAATATTGTGCAGTCTCTGTCTTCCCATAACAATGACTATGAATTGGGCCTCTATGTCAATGTTAACGTTCCCTATTGAAGAACAATTGGACATCATCCTAGATGATCGTTCCTTAAACCAATTGGTCATACCCAAACATTGGCGTTTTCTAAAAGGAAGACACTACATGCCTGGTAAAGTGACCCTAACTTTTGGAAATTATTCACATGTAATCGAGGTTGAGTATGATTTGGCGGGAAATCTTGTATCAAAATCCGGTTGGCGTGATTGGATTGGAGAGCTGCATGTGGTCCATTGGAATAGGCTTTTTCTCCGTCCAGTTGGCGATAATTCCATCAAAGTTTGGATAACCAACAACAACTGCGAGACCCCCGATCATCTTCTGCGGTATGAGCGCACGGCGTCGCATATCAGCTCAGACAAATCTGAATCTGAGGCCCCTATCAGTTCAGATTCATCTAAATACAGTGAGGAGCTTCGTGACACAGCTTCATCATCAAAAAGAAGTTACTGATGCATGCGGGACCATGTTGGTGTAGTATTTAGTTGTCTATCTATCTAGACTTGTCTGTAGTAATAATTTTTTTAATTATGCGCATGTTTAGGGGTACACCAACCCCTTTGTTTAGTTATTGTTATAACTAAAGTGTGTGTTCCCATGAATGGAACTGTAAGTTGCTACATGAATGCTTATAACTTAAGTGTGTGTTCCCATGAATGTTCCCATTTACATGATTACACTACTATTTTCTCATATTGTCTTTCTTAATGATGAACTGTAATACGACATACTTGCTTATATACTTGTTTCCTAATATATACTTGCTTTCCTAATATATACTTGCTTTCTCTGATCATAGAATGGATAGATCATGGATGTCCATTCGTAATCGTTGCACCCCAGAGTTTATATCTGGTCTTGATCAGTTTATTAGATTTGCCGAGGAACATAGGAAAAAACCTACAGATAGGTTCTACTGTCCATGTAGGCATTGCGGTAACAACTTGAAACTCAACACTGGTGAGGAAATCAAAAGTCATGTCATGTGCAACGGGATTATACAAGGCTATACAGAATGGCACTGGCATGGAGAGATTTCAAAATCGAATCCAGTAGATGTCAATAGCAGTGCTTGGGTGGAAGAAGAAATTGCCTCCGATGACGTAAATGTGAACGAACCAGTTCCAGCAGACATTGTTGATGCGATGCTGGATAGTTGTAGGGTAGAGCACACCGATCCACCTCCTATCTTTACAAACATTGTGCATGATGCTGAGATACCGTTATACACAGGCTGTGCTAAGTTTACGAAGCTTAGCGCTGTGCTGAGATTGTATAAGTTGAAAGATAACAATAGATGGAGCGACAAAAGCTTCACTGAATTGTTGACTTTGTTGAAAGAAATTCTTCCTGAAGGAAACGAGCTGCCAATCTCAACATACCAGGTAAAGAAAATGTTGTGCCCAATGGGAATGGAGGCCAAAAAGATACACGCATGCCCGAATGATTGTGTATTATTTCAAAAGGACTATGTAGATTTGAAAGATTGTCCAAAATGTGGTGCGTCACGATATAAATTGACGACTTCGGGGGAGTCCAAAACTGGTTCTCCTGCCAAGGTGTTGTGGTATCTACCTATAACATCACGGTTTCAACGCTTGTTTGCAAATCCGAAAGATGCGAAGAATTTGAGGTGGCATGCAGATGTTAAGAAAAATAATGATGGGATCCTACGACATGTGTCTGATTCCCCACAGTGGAAGAAGATTGATGTATTGTTCCCTGAATTTGGTGAAGAAGTTAGGAATCTAAGACTTGGGCTTGTACAGATGGGATGAATCCGTACGGGACATTGAGCAGCCAACATAGCACTTGGCCAGTCATGCTTGTTATATACAATCTTCCTCCCTGGCTGTGTATGAAAAATAAGTACGTTATGTTGTCATTGTTGATATCGGGCCCTAAACAACCCGGAAATGATATCGATGTTTATCTTGAACCTTTGATTGATGACTTAAAGAAACTTTGGGCTGAAGGTGTGATGACCTATGATGCTTCTGCAAGAGAGACATTTCGTTTGCATGCTATGTTGTTTTGCACTATTAATGACTTTCCGGCATATGGGAATTTGTCTGGATATAGTGTCAAAGGAGCTAAAGCGTGTCCTATATGTGAAGAAAACACTGATTCAATAAGACTAAAATATGGCGGCAAGACTGTATATCTTGGTCATTGAAGGTTTCTTTCAAAATTCCATCCGTATCGTAGGAAGCGTAAAGCATTCAATGGATGGAATGATGAACGGAGTGCACCTAAACCTATACCAGGGGATGTTGTTTATGAAAGAGTAAAAGACATTGTCAATGAATTTGGTAAGAAATCACAATGTAGTATGGCCACACGGAGTGACAATTCTTCATTCAAAAAGAAGTCAATATTTTGGGATCTTCCTTATTGGAGTTCTTTGTCAGTCAGGCATTGTATCGATGTAATGCACGTTGAGAAAAATGTCTGTGATAGCATCATTGGTACTCTATTAAATATACCAGGTAAGACTAAAGATGGGATAAAATTCAGACTGGACCTACGTGAAATGGGAATAAGGTCAGAATTAACAGAATTACGTGAAATGGGTAATAAAAGAACATACTTACCTCCCGCTTGTTACACGTTGTCTAGAAAGGAGAAGAAAACTTTTTGTGAATGCTTGGTAAATGTTAAGGTGCCACATGGTTACTCATCCAACATCCGTAGATTGGTATCAATGAAAGATCTGAAGTTGATAGGTCTTAAATCTCATGATTGTCACACTCTAATGCAACAAATATTGCCCGTGGCAATTCGATCTATATTGCCGAAGCATGTAAGGTTTGCAATTACCAGACTTTGTTTCTTTTTCAACAGTCTATGCAGCAAAGTTATTGACCCTGATACTCTCGATAATTTGCAAAGAGAAGTGGTTGTTACCCTATGTCAGCTTGAGATGTATTTCCCTCCTTCGTTCTTTGATATCATGGTACATCTTGTTGTCCACTTGACTAGGGAAGTGAAAATCTTGGGACCGGTTTTCTTGCATTGGATGTATCCCTTTGAACGATACATGAGCGTTTTTAAAGGTGATGTTCGAAACCGTTATCGTCCTGAAGGGAGTATTATTGAAGGTTATGTGGCGAGAGAGGTTATGGATTTCTGCAATGACTTTCTCAGTGGTAATGACACTCCTGATAATGACACGAATATTGAGGAGGGCAAAGGAATTTTGGGATCACGGGTGAAAGTAATCAGCCGTGAGCAGTTGGAACAAGCTCACTTGTATATTTTACATAATATGGATGAAGTGAGTGTTTATATCGAGGAACATACCAATTTCATAAAGAGACAACATCCTCGAGCAAGTTCAATGTGGCTTGCTAGAGAGCATAATAAGACTTTTACTAAGTGGTTTGAAGATAAAGTCTTACATCAACTATCTCAAACACCAAATGATATTACAGAAACTATCAAATGTCTCGCCTTTAAACCAAAACCGAATGTTATGTCTTATGAAGGGTTTGACATTAATGGATTCACATATTACACAAAGCGCCAAGATGATAAGAGTGTCGTCCAAAATAGTGGGGTCACTCTTCAAGCGTCAACTATGTACTTTGCAAGTGCAAAGGATAAGAGTCCACGTGAAGCTAAAATGTCATATTACGGTGTCATTGAAGACATTTGGGAGTTTGACTACATAGATTTCAATATTCCGCTCTTTAAATGTAATTGGGTTGATAACACCAAAGGAGTTATAGTGGATGAATTGGGTTTCACTTTGGTGAACTTTGAAATGATTGGCGAGAAGGCTGAACCATTCATATTGGCATCACAGGCAAAACAAATATTCTATATCGATGATCCTGCAAATGATAAATGGTCGGTTGTTCTTCATGGTAAAAGACAGTTCATTGAAGATCCTATAGATGAAGAAGAGTACTATGATAAGTATGATGACTCCAGTCCATTCTCAGTTGGGTTGCCAACTCCACAAAATATTGAAGCTAATGATGACTTATATGTGCGCGGAGATCACAATGAAGGATTGTTAATTGATAAAAGATCACAATTTTAGAGACATGTATGTTTATACAAATGGTAAATGTTTTCCTTTTTCTAATTTATACAAATGCTAAATGTTTTCCTTTTTCTAGTTGATACAAATGCTAAATGTTTGCCTTTTTTATGACATTTTCAGATGGCTGACCATGATGAGAACGATGTTCATGATGAGCATGAAGTCCATGATGAGCATGTTGTCCATGACGAGCATGGCGAGGATACCAATGTAAGTTCTAAAAACATATCCTGTATTTCTATAAAATTCATTATCTTCTAGTTATGTCATATATGGCCTAATTCAGTGTGTTTATTTTTGTCAAATTTTAGGTTGATGATGCACATGTACCCACTGAAGCACTGGAGCAACTTGATGCGCGGAGAGGACATTCCAACTTGAGATATCGTCTATCGTTTCCTCCTCCTCCGCAGTAATATCCTCATCTCTAAACGTTTCTCGTAGGATTCTGAACCCCTCCCTTCCCTCTACTACATCGAAGCCATGCCGCAGTTGAACCCTTTCACCGAGCCCTACCCGGCCAAGCAGGCGTCACCTGAAGCACCACCGTCGTCGTCGTCTCCACCTCCATCGCAACTTGCTGTGCTAGTCCTGACAGTTTATCACCCCACATGCCTTCCTCCTCAGTTCGTGCCGCTAGACGACCACACAATGGATCCAAGAGGATTGCAGGCGTTCGCCAAAGACTATAGGCTGAGTTAACTCAATAGTTAACTCAGCCTATAGTCTTTGGCAAACGCCTGCATATCCTCTTGGATCCATTGTGTGGTTGTCTAGCGGCATGAACTGGGGAGGAAGGCATGTGGGGTCATACACTGTTAGATATAATTGGGATGTTGATAGTGATGATGAATGATACTTTGTAAATGAATGTTTCTGAATGTTAAAACATGTATTTGAATGATTCTATATGTGTGAACGTGACAATTGAATTGATGTCTGAATGTATCTACTTGTGTGAATCTTTTTATGTTAATTTTGCAGGTTTGTGGCCTGTTTGTAGGCTGATATCAATGGATGTCGTAAACCTGCAGTTCAGAAAACTGAACTGCATGTTCTCATCCTACTGACCAGCCACAGCAGGCCTGCAAACAGATTTATAAAAAAAAAATAGATATAGGCGTCGGTTATTTACCGATAACCGTCAGCACAGACTTACAGCGTCGGTTTTTTGTTGAACACCGACGCCAAAAGTGTTCGCGCTACAGGAAATGGGAGTCATCTAGGACACTTTTCTGCGTCGGTTTTTTAGTATATAACCGACGCAGAAAGCGTCCTAGATGACGCTGTTTTCTGTGGTGCGAACCCTTTTGGCGTCGGTGTTTTATAATAAACCGACGCCTTTATATTAAATAGGCGTCGGTTTTTTAACCGACGCTGAAGTGTCCAACCTTTTAGCGGCGCCCACATAGGCGTCGTTCAGAAACCGACGCCAAAGGGGGTTAAACAACCGACACTAAAAGGCACTTCTGTAGTAGTGATATTTCATACAATCGGCTAAGAGGGAAGACTCCACGTAGTCTAGAGGCCTACCCATGGTGCTTGCGACGCTGACAATCCCATCGGAGATCCACGGGATTCCTGGGTTCTTCACCTCAAACCAAATAGGGATACATGAGAAGGACAAAGGTTGAAGAAGGGATCCTAGCTCCGATGCCTGAGCGATGACCATTGCCCCATCCACAGTCCATGGAGCTTCTTCAAGCACTCTTTCTTTCTCTTTGGCGGTTGGCATTTTGATGATGAAACCGTTCCTCTCTTCGGCGATGACCTTGAAGCTGTCGCTCGATTTCCACTCCCTCCTAATTCAACTGCAAAGCTGGGATTTGAAGGGCTTCCTACTCGTGAGTCGGATCGATAGGTACAGATTCCAATCCGGCGTCGCGCCTTCCTAGCTGGAGATCGAGCCGCACTTGGCTCCATCTTTGATGGCCGACTCGATGAACTTCACTATGAAGATGTCTGTGATCTCCCGACCTTGGCGGCTCGCACAGAGCCAATCCGCGATCGAAGAGGAGCCATCATTCGCTGCGTTGTCCGTCGATCCATTGGCTTGTTGGTGAGACGGGGTAGATGAGGATGAGGTCTGTATGTGGGGCGCCGAATCCTCGGAGTGGGGTATCTTGGGGGGGACCTTCTCCTTCAGCCGCTCTTGAGCCTCCAATAGGTGTCGACGATGAGCCGTCAACATCTTTCTCCCCGTTCTCACCCCGACTGCTAGGGTTGCCGCGGCCGCCACAACCTCTGCCTCGTCCGCCCGCATAATGTTATTTTAAACTCAAACAATAAAAGGATCATAAAAGGAACAAAAAACTATCTTCATGCTAGGAAATCTTATTCATCTGCCTATGTTCTAGTAGAGTGAAGAAATCATAGAGGAGAGAGAAACATCCAATGTAGATTCACCAAATGTGAACCATTCACTATAGATTCATATGTATACACAATAGGTGTATGTAAATATGATATATGAGCCCCCGTTAATTTCATCTTAAGTGGGACATAAGATCTCAAATTTAATTGTGATTTTATCTTTGGGGTTTTATCTCCACTCGGACAAGGCATATAGTTTGATTACATGTTCTTTTGTGCTTGGATTACCAAGAACAATAATTTGGATTGTACATATATTTGTGTTCATGCTCGGCTAGAGGTAGAAGATGAATATGGAATATTTATATCTAACATGTTCTAGTTAATATTGGTATTTTGTACTTCACAAGAGATCCGTTGGTTGATTCCTGTAAGACCATACATTGTTTTGGCTTTTTTATTTGGAGAATTCGGAAATGTAGGATCTTATGGGGAGTCATCTCAACCTGGCACCTAACGGAGTAGAGACAACTTACTCTCTATAAATGAATTCCCCGATGATGATATTCCTATTGTTAGAGATGATTCATCCTAGTAGCGGTTCCCATTTAAGTGAATGCGTCTTGCCTTTATATTGTGTATATTATATGGTTGAATCTGAGTGCTTGGGTAATTCCTTTTCGAGGTGACGAAATTGCGCATAATGAATCAGGAGTCGTAGCTAGGTTTCTTATAGACTTGCATGTCACGTTTAAATTCTTGTGGATGAATTCTCATCATTGAGGCAAGAAAAAGGTTTTCACTATAGTGTTTCCCTACTAGTAGATTGCATGGAAATTAATTGTTCGAATTGGTTGTTGTAGGAAACCATATGGATGGCAGGTGTTGACAACAGAAATTCTATCATGAGAATAATTAATTTCAATAATAAATCCTAGATTGACAATGTCACTGCATTTTAGTTACTTATGTTTCAATCAATAATAAATCCATGCATGAACATATTGGATGGTTTGATAGTGTCATTACATTTTAGTTACTTGACGGTTTATCTATAATAACTCCATGCATGAACAGATTCATATTGGATTGGTAGATTGACGGTGTTTTTCTTATCTTTATATCAACAGTATTGTGATAGTAAATATAGTTTTAGATATTGATTATGACTTTAAGTATTGTGAATATAAGTGGGCAAAAGATCAACAAAACAAGTAGCATTCTGCCCAACTCAATGCCACTTCTTGACTATAGATTTCTCACTTGGTTCGATAAACTTTCGACGTTATCTGTATCTACGTTGTAGTCGGGTGGCCAACCAAGACCAACACTAGGATTCTTTCAGCAGATTGCAATCTCCACAGCTTCTTTTGTCATGTACCCGTAGTCCACGGTCCAACACGCCACGCGGTCCTCCTCCTCAACTGGTTAGCTGGTTTGTTCCAGAACAACGTTCCCGTCCCGGCGTCCCGCGACTCAGGACCGAGATTCCAGT